>JAVJIF010009883.1:0-178768 GCA_038442645.1 Agave tequilana
TCACATTCACAAAGGAAGATAGAGGAAAGTGCCGCTTAGTCGACGGAAGGTAAAACTTCTCACATCCAGTTGAAAGATCCATTGTCCTTCGCCTGCCTGCAACTGGCTCGGGATCGGATGCGGCAATCCCGAACATAAAGTCGGGCTTCCTGTAAGTCCGACGTCAATATCCTCAGAGGAGCCGTGGTCAAGATACTCCGCGTGGTCTGCGGATGACCGCCTTGGATGAGTGTATCCCGGACAAGGGAGCTCCGCTCACTGAACAAAGAAGCCTATCCATGGAATTGCAGGCTGAGGTTACCATCTGCTTCACTAGTCAGCCCAAACAGACTGCTCAGGAGATCGGGAGCGTAATGCACTGCAAAGACAGAAATGAACTTTATTAGTTCAACAATCAAGTGGATACGAAGACATAAAAATTCACTAAGGCATAGCCTCGCTCAGCGAGCAAGGCCAGCAAGGCGATAGCTTCGATGAAGCTTGATCTAGCGGATAAAACTGCATTTTTGCAGAAGGCGTCCAAAGTACCAACTTCGCTTAAGCAGGAAGTGGTATAGCCCTAAGGGCTAACGTCACCAGAGGGCATCATGGTCAAAAGTCACCCTTCGTGGCCATGACTGAAGGAACAGACCTATATCCTGTTCCTCAAAGGATGGAGGGCCCGAGTAATGGTTTCGTAGGAAGCCTATTTTTCGTTTCAATTCCCCCGTGCAGGAAAATAGGAAGGTTTAAGGAAACAAATTCCCTAATGAGGACGGATCATATTCAATCGTCCTAATCGCCAAATGTCGGCTCCAAAGAGAGAGACCACAGTCTCTAATCAGATAGAAAATCCCTTACCGGTGACTGGTCGCTCGATGACCGGAGGAGGAGGGCCCTCCGCTGCAGAAGTCGCCACTTCTTTTCCCGCTCGTCTTTTTGGCGCCATTGAAGAGCTGCAAGAGTTCTCAAAGTTCCCTGAACGAAGAAGAAAGAGGAAGAGGGAAAGTCAAGAAATTTCTCTGAAAAAGGAGATCTTTTCCTGTTCAGCCCGATCGGGCTTTTATAGGCCAATCAGCGCCTGAGACGAGCCTCGAAAAGGGCGTATGCCGCCGTTTCGAATTAATTCAAAACGCCGCCCAAAGCGCCTTCCCGAGAAGCGCTGCTTCGATTCCGCTAAGGGTTAACTTCGCCACAAGTTAAAGTGCGGGCTTCGCACAATCCTTCAAGGACTTCGCCGAAAGGTTTACCTTAGCCCTCTAAAAAGGCGCTGACATGCCAGTCTCGCGAAGATCACCCAAAGAAGGACTATGTCCTTAACTCCGCATACAGTTTAGCCCCGCTATGGCCAAACCCTCAAAGAAAGCAAGCGAAGATCAGATGATTAGAAGATGAACTTTCATTGATTTAAAAAAAAAAAGAAGGGTACATTGATATTACATCGAAGTTGTGTTTCATACAACACACCCAGTTGCTCGACAGGGTAAATTTGTGCAAAAAAGCATACAAGTGGTTTTATCAGCTTCTAAGTCAAACCGACTGGACAAAGGAGGCCTTCCTCTTGCACAAGGCCGTAATCAGTGGTGCCGCAAGGACACGGTCATTATTCTCCACAAAAATGGCAGATCTTGCCAGGCCATTTTTGTTGAAGCCTGGCAATAAAAACCTATCGCCGCCAACACGATAGATCACGTATAATGATAATCGGCAGTGATACCAGTGATCTAACGGGTGTGAGGCCCGCTTTCCCGAAGTGGATCGCCCTTAGAGGCCACCAAAGTTGAAAGTTGGCAATGATGCCAGTGATCTCACAGTGACGCCCACTACCCCGAAACGGATCATCTCCGACAAAGCGGCTATCAGCCTCACCTCAGAACGAATCATCTCGTATAAGAGGCCGCCAATAGCCTCTGGGACACGCACCCGCTGCCCGAATTGTTCCTCCTGCTTAAAAGTAAAGCTTCAACCGGGGAAGCATAAGACAATGTTATGGTTCCTTCCACAAGTCACAAGATTGGCGAGCATAGCCCACTGCAATGCAAAATCAGAACAGATTAGCAGTTAAGCATAGGAAAGACTGCAAATCAGAATCTTTTTGGGTCAAAGCAATCCAATTTCAGTAAAAGCAGAGGACAAGCCTCGCCTGCACAGCACTGATGGGCTGGCTCAACAAACGCCAAGTCCAAAGCCTCACCTATATGGCTAGCCAGACTGACCCCGTGGGATGCAGTCTTAGCTCCGCCTATATGGCAAGACTGGCTCAACTATTGAAGAGACCAAGTCCCAAGTTTTGCCTGCGCAGCGGACTCAACATGCAATGATCTTTCTGTGATCAAGTCAGAATGATAGCTTCACTGGGAAGCTATGTCAAAATCCTTCTCTACAGATCAGTCAATAGTAAGATGAAGAACAAGGGAAGCTAATCCCTGAAGCAGCTGCCAAAGCTAAATCAAGGGAGGTGAATTCCCTAAAATCGGTGAAGTCGTTGAACGATCAAGACTTACCGGTCCTTGGCCGGATAATGACCAGAGTGGGCATTCCCACTAGTTCAGAGATCTGAGTATCTCTTTCAAACCAGAGAAAGAAGAGAGGCAAAGCACTTCTCTTCAGAGGACCTCAAGTGTCCTATTTATAGCCCCATGGCCTGAGCGCTGCCGCCTCAAGCGTGGAAGCATGAGCGCCTTTAAGGCATTTATTGCGCCTTGAGAACAGGGACGGCTTCCCTTGGAACCGTGCGAGGGGAGAAAACGTCTCCCTCATAAAGGCACTTATGGCGCCTTGAAGAAAGGGAATATACTCCCTCGGAAACGTGCAAAATGGAGAATATCTCCCTCGATCAGCTCGAAGAAAGGAGTAATCCTCCTCGTAACCAGCCCACGGCAGTTGATCTCGGGAAAGCGACATGCCCTCCCAAGCGAACATATCTTCAGAAGCCCAGATGCGGGGCTACTAGCTGCGAAGCTACCCAGACGCGAGTCTACGTGATTCCTCGGCGAATCTACATCCCAAAACAGGATTCAAAGCGAAGCAGAACTCAACCATCATGGCGACGTTCATACTCCACACACCACCAATCAAAGCAGTTCAAAGTATTTCAAAGTCTGAGCCATTGCAGACTTTCGAAAACTTTGAAGGGGTCTTGTTGACACTTAAAAAAGACAAGATTCTTATTGGTCTGAACAATGTCTAAACTTGTTGACATTTACAAAAGACAAGTGACAGACGAGCTGAAGACCAGTTTTCACCCATCTCCAAGGGACAAGGAAGCAACTTGGACTCCACTGATCCAGCAAGCAGACAGTGAACCCGGATTGTTTCTAAACAGACCTCAGCAGGTCTAAGGTGCTAGCACTTAGCATCGCATGAGCCCAAAGGGATAGCCTCGTTTGAGAGGCTAATATCACTCGACTTCGCCTCGAAGCCATCCAAAGCCTCGCCAAGAAGCCAACTGACAGCTTCGCCAAAAAGCCTCTTTTTCGGACTTCGCCAAGAATTGCCTCTAGCTCCGCCACGAGCTCAATGCGGGCAGCGCTGCTATGAATCTGTCACGGTCAACCTTTACCAATCAGATCTCCGGATGAGGTCGGATCCAATCAGATCAAATCCAATTAAGATCAAATCAGAGATCAAATTTGGCAGTTGATTGCCACAATCTCTTGACTCTTCTAAAACGAGTAAGAAGATCAGGGGAAATCTTCCAACGATATGGAAAGGATCAAAACAGATCAAGAGGATCAACCGACCTGCCAATTCTAGCTCCGCAGAAGCTATCTTAGCCTCGCAGCAAGGCTACTTTCTAGATTTAAACAGATTTGATTCAATCTGTTTTCATATCCTCAAGGGACGATTATACCCTTGCTCTCCTATAAATAGCCCGCCAGGGGTACAAGGAGAGGAGAGATCGATCAATCGAAAGAGAGACCACGCACATATACTAGAGGACTCCACAAGCAGAGGCTTCTTCAAAAGCACTGTGCGCTCTCGAATTCAGAGACCTTTTAGAGAATTGCTTTCTCTATCCAGGGTGTTAATACCCTAACATCGTCCTTCTTCTCAAGGAATCTCCGGAACCAGGCGAGAAGGAATTCCTAATTGAAGGCGATTTTGAGAAGCAGCAAGAGGGTTCTACCAACCTTCTATTCTCTGATTCCCCGAACCAGGAGAGAAGGGAATCTCATCGCTCGCATCGTCAAAGGGACAAAATGGTCGCGCGCTGACCAGACTCCTATCGGCACACTTCTCCAGAATCTCTGAGGAGATCTACTTGTAATCTTTTTAAGAATACTTGTAATTTAGCTCCTCAACCCTTTTTTGTAAGTTTTCCCTCTTTGCAAACATAATGGAAAACAGTGGAATGCTAGAACCAAGTCATTGACGAAGACATTTGGAGATTAAGAATTGTCATATGTAACCCCCTTCAGTGTCTGGATGCAATTAAAACAAGCAATCCGGGTATCATAACTTCATATTATACTAATTATTATGCAAATGGATTGGTTCATTTTCATCGTGTGTTTTGGGCTTTGGACCATCCATTCAAGGTTCTCACATTATCAGCCACTCCTTAGTACTGATGGTACACAATTGTATGGGAAATACAAAGGTTGTTTACTTATTGCAACAGGAGTAGATGCTGATGGTGGACTCTACCCATTAGTCTTTATAGTTGTAGAAGAAAAAACATAAGCATCTTGACAATAGTTCATATTAAATATTAATCATCTAATCCAGAGTGTGCATCAGAATAGGAGAATCACTTTTATCTTTGACCGATTAAAAGGGATCCCAAATGCACTTAAAGTCGATTGGGGTTCACCACATAATAATAATTACTGTTTGATACATATTCGACCTAACTTATAGAAGACTTTTAAAGACAAAGAGTTGCATCTTTTGTTGTGGAAAGCCGATTGTGCATCAGATCCAAATATCATATTTTTTCCATAGGCCAGATGTTAACTATCCTTTTTACTACTTAATGCAAACTCTGATCCCTAAGAGTTAACTCATGGTCCACTCTCATACTACATATTTTAACAAATAAAAAAGATTAAAAGTTACTTTGCAACTAACATCAAACTCTATGTTACTCTCTCATTAAATGTTATTTATTGTAAGTTTCTAACTCTTTAATAACTTTTAATTATTTCTATGCTATATTTATTATATCATTCAAATTAAAGGTTATTTAATTATATTTGACTACTGATTGAGGTTTAACTTGCACACAAAATAAAAACTTTCAGAAATACAAAATAGAAGTGCAAGTTCTCAATACTATCGCTATAGCAAGTGGTTATATGGGTCATGATTTACAAGGAGGGACTAGCGATAAAAGCGTTTAAGTAAGTTCGTTACTTTTTGAGTTTACTTGATAATGGTTAAAGTTCTTCTTTTAGTTCTTGAAAAAAAAAGTTATGTTAAATTGTGAAAGTGGTAGATAGAAGAAGATGGTGATTTTGTACAAAGAAAGTGAAAAATAGTAGAGATTTGGTGATGGGGGTGATCTAAACTAAAGATTAAAAGAAACGAAAGAAAACCTAAAAGATGTCACGCCCCACTGTCCAAAATACAGTACATGACATGATCGGCGACGTGTATGCGTTGAGTATGAAGTCACTACGTATACACGTTAAGCCTACTACAGACCTGTACAAGTCTCCTTATAGGGTAAGTACACTGCTGATATAACATATCAAATGTAACAAGATACATAACATTGTCCAATACAGTACCAAAAACATAGTACATCTGAGTCCATCAGCATATTTATACAATAACTAGAACAGAAAACAAATGTACAACTATGAAAAATACTGAAGGCCAAAAAGAGACGACAACGTCACGAACTGTCCTACAGCTGCTCAGCCAAACTGTCTAGGTACTCCACGTCCTCCTCTGAGGGTGAAACCACGGACTCTATATCTGGGCAAGCAAACCCCGGGTCTCAGATGCGACCGAGCAAGTGTACAAAGAAAAGACAAGGAAAATAAAAACAAGACATAAATATACATGCACTTGGCTGAAACAAGACATGTAATAAGATGACGATAATCAAAATCAGTGGAGTAACTTTTCACTATCTTGTCCATGAGTGTATACATGTGTGATATGAGACTTAACAATCGAGGAGTTTTGATCAAGTGGGTGTATCCCGTGCATACCCGGGATCACGGCCTTAAACAGACCCCTGGTTGCTGAGACCAGGGCCCTCCGCTAAGAGGGGAGCACGAAACAAGTAACGGAGCTCATGGAGCTATATACAATTGGTAGGTCGCACTACCATCCCTTGCAGTGGGATTAACAATATGATCTAGTACACCCACCCAATAAGATCTAGTCAATCATCCAGTCTCCCCATTCCCAAGTGATTTCATTTTAAGATGACAAGTGGTGACAGGATTTACTGGAAAAGATGACAAAAACATAGGAAATACGTGTTACGTCCTACATACTATAGTCATGTAGATGAGTGTGCCTGAATAGAGAAAATAGCTGGCGTAAAGGATGTAATCAACTATATAATGTAAAATGGGAATAACTACCAGAAGTATCAAAGTAACATATAACGGGAGTTATGCAGTTATCCCAGCTATCCCCATGTTATCCTGCACACTCGAATTTACCAGTAAACCAAGTCCATGCTCCGATAGACTACTCAACCCCTAAGATACAGGCCGTTTATCCAGAATAATCATAATATCGGGAATCAAATATTCCAGTCAGCTAAGTTAAACAACGGGAATATCCAGAATAATCATAATATTCCAGTCTGCTACCACGACTCTACATATGATTTATTTAGAGAAATGATGAGAAATAATGAGAATATAGGGAAACACTTGCCTTATAAATGAAGTTCTCGATGTTCCGATCCCAACGGTACGAAGAACGCGAGATTCGGACGTTAAAACGATCAAGTTCTAGTCCAAAATACGTTCAGGTTGCTTTTATAATACGTGAAATTATCTAAGGGGTTAAACCTTAATTTTCAGGGTTATAAATGAAAGCATAATAAGTCCTAAAGGGCTTATAAAGAACTATTACCTTTTTAATTAAAGCGATTAGCGGGTTTTGGGTTGCGAATCGGGTCTACGCATAAACCTGTTATGGGTGTTTCCTCTTCCTTTCCTCTGCGAACAGCGCAACAGCAGCAGGCGCAAAAGAAGAAGAGGGAGAGAACTGCCGTCGACGTTTGGTCGCGGCAGGAGGTGACTTGGTGGTTGTCTGGCTGCGCGCGCGGTGGTGGAAATGGCCGGAGCTCCTGTAACATTCCGACGGTGAGTAGACGAGGAAGTGAAAGTGAGATGGGGGAGAGTGGGTGGTGGGGTTTTAAGGAAGTGGTGGTGGTGGCGTTGGGCGGCGTCGTGGTGCTGGCGTGGGAGGGGTGGCGCTGGTGCAGTGATGGGTGAAGAGAGTGAGAGTGAGAGTGAGAGAGAGAGAGAGAGAGAGAGAGAGAGTGAGTGAGTGAGCTGTTAAACTGTGGTTTAACGAAATGGGTTAAACTGTGGTTTAATGGAAATGGGGATTTGTAAGCTTCCTTCTGTCAGTTAAAGGAAGAGTGTAGAAAATTAGGGAGAGAATAATGTCGGTTATGGAAGAGTGTAGAACATTAGAGAAAGGATTAAGGTCGGTTGAAAAACAAAAACAGAACCTAGAAATGTGGGGAAAGGTGTTTTTTAGGATTTATTATATTTAAATAATTAAGTCAAAATTTGACTAGTTCCGAACAGTCCCCAAAAATTATGTAAAATAAAGAATATTAGTTTAAGACATACTGTAAAACCGGATTGTAAAAATTCAAACCAGTTTGCCAATTAAAAATCTTGAAAGGATCAGTGATACCGGGCAATACCTGTTCGGCCCGATTTTGGACTAATTCAGAAAAATTGCCAAAAATACTTGAAAGTAGAAAATAAGATTTTAAAGACTAATATAGAAGTAGATTCTAGAAATTTTCTCCATTTGTGAATTAAAAATCCTTGGGTTAATCATTGATGTCGGTTAACACTGATCTTGGACCTTGTCCAAAAATAATTCGGAACAAGTTTTAGAAAATTTTAGAAAATCTAAACTATGAGAAAATAATTTGTGACACTGAAACTAGTACAGTCTGGCTCTCAGGTTGGTCAATTTACTATGTACTCCATACGTATATGATGGTGACGCGTATAACGATAGCTGAGGTTTACAAAAGAAATACTTACCTTTTTATGATTGATGACTTACCTGGAATCCTTGCATGTTTACCTTGATCTGGAGGCGATCAGCGCATAACTCATAAGATTAACTCAGTCCCAATTCACATTACATCATCAAGGCTTCTTCGAGCAAGTATGAAATGATACGAACATAGAGAAGAATCCATCGTAATCCATCGTTATGAGCTATCGATGGCACTCACTAAGGCAAGATAATACCGATGCTATTTGACTTACTTGGACTATCATCAAACCGAAAGAGAAAGAGTAGAAATAAAAAAGAAAGCGAAAATAAAGAAGAATATAAAAAAGTTATATTTTTATTGCTTGCAGAAACAATGAAAAAAAGGAGGAGGTTACATTGGTGTCACTCTCAACATAAATTTCTCCTCTTACTTACATGAATCTTAGTCTAACCTATTCTTACAAAGAAATAAAAATTACATAAAATGAAAATAAAAACCTATACTAAAAAGAATGAAAAACTAGAATCCTTCTCTGCTTAATCGTCCTCCTTTGCCCATGATGTGTGGGGTATTTATAGGATAGAAATGGATAAGGAAACGAGTCGAAAGATAGGGGAATGGCTATTTTTGAATTTGAATCCTCCCCTTATCTCCAAACTTGATTTAATGTGGATATTCAATTCTGATCTGCAGTTTGTTGGCATGTTGATTGCTGAATATAACTTATCAAATGATAGAATTAGAAACAGTGATAAATGTAAAAGTTGTAGCCCTTTAAGTTTTCTTTTTAGATTATCTTGAATCATCAGATTTGAGTTTCGGTAGCGAAAGTTATGATTCAAATATTAAAATGTAGCCAGTCTGAATCCGAGTCTAAATTGCTTCATCTCATCCATTGATCTTCTCTCTATCCATTTATCCTTTTGGATTTTAAATTTCAGCTTTAGATTGATGATTTATCTCTTTCTCCTCAATGAAATCGATGTGGCCTTCTTCTAATCTGTTTTTTCTTTGAATTTGAATGATATTATCTCATCTGATATACCCGGTCTTCAGATAACATGACCTTTAGAACTTCTGAATTTGAATCAATCCCCTTTCTTTTGAACTTTTGGATCCTCTTTTTTCTTCCTTAATTATCCTACACATCATTAAACATGAAAATACATTAATAGCAGAGTTTTATTTAAATAAAAATGTAGAAGTGTGACATATGTGATATGAAAATAAGCAACGCACGTGTGTGATCACACCCCACACCTATCTTTTGCAAGTCCTCGAGCAAAATTATAAATAAATCTAAGAAATTATTATACCACTTTCGCAGGTCACGCGATTGCACTAAGCCTGTGTAACAGGTCGTTAAACGTCTAGGTTTCCCCTAGAGGACGAGTTTTGTCTCGTGAGGGTTTTCAGAGGATTACACCCACAAAATTCATAAAGAAGAAAAAAATAAAGTTTTAGTATTTTGAAAACACATTTTGAAAGAGAAAAATATTTGAAGTATTATTGTAAGAATTAAGTAATATATAAGTTATAGAAAAATTGAACTTTTCATTCATAAACTTAGTCTTTATTCAAAAACTTATTATCAATCAAGGTAAGGAGTCAAACTGTTTTTCTCATCTAGTTTATTATTTTACCCTAAGTTATATGCACCTTTGTGACCATTAAATTTTGACTCGGGGTTCTTTAACTCTAACTCTTATGCCTTATTTTTTCTTTGTTTTTTTTTAATTTTTGGTGATATTATTTCTTAGTTCTATTAGGCTTTCTAATCTGCTCATGTAATGAGCCTTTAATCGGTGACACTCAAACCAAACGGTCTCAGGGCATCGGGTAAGAAAACACCCAAAGGACTCAAGGACTTGAGCAAACAAGGCCAAAAAATTAAGTATTTTATTATATGAACTGCTTTTAGGCGTGAATACTTATGCTTTATGAAGCACAAATGTCCAGCTTAATCAGAGGATTTTTAATATATTATAAATATTTTCACTTTTTTTAATAAGATATAAGAATCTTTATTTTTGAACCCTAAGTGTGTAAGTGTATAAATCATGCATATTTCATTAAGGTAAAAATCAAGACTAAATTACTTTTTCAAATTTTCTTCATAACCCTAGAAATCAATCAAATAGTCTTATTTTGATCAAATATAAGAAATCTTAATTATGATTCTCTTATTTCTTAATATTAACTTAATTTCTTACAAAAAATATGTCCAAATATTGCTCTTTTCAAAAAGTTTTTTTTTAAAGAAAGGAAAATGTTAATTTTTTATTTTAAATAAAAAGAAAACTTATGTTATGTTAGAGCCCTCCCCTACACCTATCTCATGCATTATCCTTAATGTATGAATGAATGCACAGATGCATAAAAAAGAAGAAAGGGAAGGAAAATATTACCTTAAGGTGGTGGTTCCGGTGGTGGTTGGATTGGGTCAAGTGTAGCTACCCCATCAAGAGAATATGGTGGTTCACGTAACCCACCTTTATTAACCTCTTTTCTATTTACATAATTACAATCCCCAACATGAATAGGATCATGAAAGATTCTATCATGAAACTTATTCCATTTACATGACCAGTCTTAGAAAATCATCACGGAGTCATTATAGTCTATACTATGTCCAAAAAGAATTTGACTTGGTAGAATGGTTGACTTGGGCTCAGGAATGACAGGTTCAGGAATTAATACGAACTCGGAAACTCAACTTTAGGTTCGAGAGAGTCAGTTTTGGTTCAAGAGTTGAGTTTAAATCCGAGAATTGAAATTCACATTCTTTTACCATCAATGGAATGTGACTATCTAAAATTGGTGATTCAATTTCTAGCTCTATGGATACGAGAATAAATGTTGGCTGGGGAAATTGGCCCAAATTGGGTAAGAATACCAGAGTCTAGATTCGAAGATGAGAACTGAATCACAAAGTTGGGGATCAGGTTCACATTCATAATCAAGTTCAATCTCATTAAAATGAAAACTTACCAATTCATCAATGGTTTGATATTGGTCAAGTTTATGATTTTGTAGTGAAATTGAATCTTGGTCAAAGTTTTCATGATACCATGATTCTTGGTTTCATCAATATGGTTAGAAGTATCGGGAATAGTCAAAGATTGGGTAGGAAGAGTTTTCTTATTCCTACGTATGTTTTCCAATCGACTAAGTCTTGCTTCTATCATATCGAGTGGATCACTTTGGAATTGAATCATCGATTCCATACTATTTTCTAAGTCGGTATGTTCTTCTTGAAAAATAGTAAGGATCTATGATTTGAAAATTTTGACGAGATTTTGATTCTTCTAGAATTTAAATTCGCTGCTCAAGCTCTTCTAAGGTTTCCATCCTCTTTTCCCAGTCAATTGATTCTTCTAATGGTTGCTTAGGAGAATGAGTATATGAAGCTTGGTGCTGGTAAGGTGGCTAACAATATGACTCAGAGGAGTTGTATCCCCATTGGCTATGTGAAGAGTAATGATGATATTCCACTCTTATTTATAATATTGGGACTGGAGCATGTATTGATTCGGATAAGACCAATCTGGCACACTAGGTTGGTTGAGGTTATGATATGCCGGGTGGTAATATCCGAAAAAGAGGTCGGGGTGTAACATGAATTACCATTAAAATTGAAAAAATTGTTGTTATAAACCATATCACACAAGAAATGTCAAAATAAACAAATAAAACAAACAAATAAAATATAAAAAGAAAAAAATCTAACCTAATTTAGGGTAGACCTTAGACCTAGACGACTCCTAACTGGTTAGACTGTCCACGGGGTATATTGTCGAATCTGACCACAATTTAATCGGTCGGTAGGGACAAGATTGGTGGAGGTATCCGTGCTTAAAAGCAACGGGCCTAACTAAGTTAAACCACCAGCCTTCGGGTTTCGTCCCTCAATCCCCAACCTTTGACACTGATTTGACAAGAGTCAAATTCTAATCAACTTTCCCCTTATCTCAGTCTCCTATTGAGTCCGAGATATCCCCAGGGCTGACGTCTAGTCAGTTTTAGTTAGGCTTGGGTTAGTGAGTGAGGAGATTGTTTGTGGGCCAAGGGAGGTTAATGACTTCCCCACTTTATCTTGTTTATAGGATAAGCCCTTAATTCAGTTTAGTGCAGCGTACAAGTATATAGAAAAAGTAACACCAAAGTAATATTTCATACAAGAATGAACCTTATACTAAATGCTATGCACACATGCCTTGGTCCAGCACTCTTCAGCAGCAAATGAAAAATATAACAAATAGACACATGCCTAAATGTAAAGTCTAAACCGTTTTTAGAATTTACAATCAACCTTTTACTATTGAATTAGAAATGTATGTACAGTGAGTCAAATAAAGAAATAAATAGCTATAAATATTTAAACTTTGCAATTAAGCCAACCTATAAAAAAAATACAGATTAGTAGTTCACTCAGATTACCATGGGAATGCAACAAATCTGAGGGCTTCTAGGCTCTGCTTTCTTGAGCAGAGTCCAGGGTCACTTATATATCCACTACAACAAAAATTTCTTTGTTGCTAAACCGGCACACCAAGAACAGAGAAGAAAGTTAATCAATAAAGTATATAAAAAAGAGTAACTTACCGTCTCTCTCCGGTAATGGTGTCAAAATTTAATTAAGGTTTAACCTGCACACAAAAATACAAAATTTTATAAATACAAAATAGAAGTATAAGTTCTCAATACTACCGCTATAGCAAGTGGCTATGCGAGTCGTGATCCACAAGGAGGGACTAGCGATAAAAGCGTTTAAGTAAGTTCGTTACTTTTTGAGTTTACTTAGTAATAGTTAAAGTTCTTTTAGTTCTTGAAAAGAAAAAGAAAATAAATTATGTTAAATTGTGAAAGTGGTAGATAGAAGGAGATGGTGATTGTATAAAGAAAGTGAAAAATAGTAGAGATTTGATGATGCAGGTGCTCTAAACAATAGATTAAAAGAAAAGAAAGAAAACCTAATAGAATACTTACCTTTTTCGGTTGATGACTTATCTTGAATCCTTGCATGTTTACCTTGATCTGCAGGCGATCAGTGCATAACTAATAATATTAACACAATCCCAATTCACATTACATCATCAGGCTTCTTCGAGCAAGTATGAAATGATACAAATATAGGGAAGAATCAATCCGTCATGAGCTATCGATGGCACTTGCTAAGGCAAGGCAATACCGATGCTATTTGACTCACTTGGACTATCATCAAAACCGAAAGAGTAAGAGTAGAGAGAAGAAGAAGAAAACGAAAATAAAGAAGAACCAAAAAAAATTACATTTTTATTGCTTGCAGAAAAGATGGAAGAAAGGAGGAGGTTACATCGGTGTCAGTCTCAGCATAAATCTCTCTCTTACTTACATGAATCTTAGTCTAACCTATTCTTACAAAGAAATAAAAATTACATAAAATGAAAAAAAAACTACACTAAAAGAATGAAAAACTAGCCTAAGAATCCTTCTCTGCTTAATCGTCCTCCTTTGCCTCTTATATGTGGGGTATTTATAGGATAGAAATGGATAAGAAAATGAGTCGAAAGATAGGGGGAGCTGGCTATTTTTGAATTTGAATCCTCCTCTTATCTCCAAACTTGATTTGATGTGGATAGTCAATTCTAATCTGCAGTTTGTTGACGTGTTGATTGCTGAATATAATTTATCAAATGATAGAATTAGAAATATAATCAACGTAAGAGTTGTAGAACTTTAAATCTTCTTTCTAGATTATTTTGAATCATCAGATTTGAGTTTCGGTAGCAAACGTTATGATTCAAATATTAAAATGTATTTAGTCTGAATCCGAGTCTAAATTGTTTCATCTCATCCGTTGATCTTCTCTCTACCATTTATCCTTTTGGATTTTAAATTTCAGCTTTAGACTGATGATCTATCTCTTTATCCTCAGTGAAACCGATGAGGTCTTCTTCTAATCCCTTTTTTTGTGAATTTGAATGATTTTATCTCATCTAATATACCCAGTCTTTAGATGAGATGGCCTTTAGAATTTCTGGATTTGAATCGATCCCTTTCTTTTGAACTTTTAAATTTAATTAGATAAATCTCTCTCTCTCTCTCTCTCTCTCTCTCTCTCTTCTCTCTCTCTCTTCTTCTTCTTCTTTAATTATCCTACACGCCATTAAACATGAAAATACATTAATAGCATAATTTTATTTAAATAAAAATGCAAAAGTGTGACACATATGATATGAAAATATGCAATGCACTGTGTGATCAACTACTTGATTATGAATTCTTGTAAATAAGAAATAATTAGGATAACTTTTTGCTTGTTCTTTTATTCTCTTATTTTCAATGAAGTGTATATTAATTTTTTACATATGTCAAAATTGTATTTGGACCTTTGGCATTCCTCCAATGCAAAGTCTCTCTTTTTTGAATGCCCTGTATTTTTTTCCCCTTATACTCTCTAAAAACACTTTTTTTCTTCTTATCATCTCCAATTAAAATAATTTGTATCATCTTCCTTTCACCTTTTTTCTTTACATTAGCATAATATTAGACCAACAAGCTATCAAATTTTCTATAACTAAGTCAATTTAGAATTAGAGAAGCATATATTGCTGAGTAATAATAACTACTTTATGTGTAAAAATTTTCATTTGTAAAAAATTTATATTCTTAAAAGCTTTCTCAATTTTAGAATTTATCTCACTCGATTAAATTTCCAATATTTTTGCATCTTATAATTGTACTTCTTGTTAATAATAAATTATATATAATGTTAATTGCATTTATTTTCTTAATTATTGTATATATTTGATTAGAGTATTTAAAGAAAAGACTAAAAAACAATGCAAAAAAGATTGGAAGAGCGAAACAATAATTTGAGAACATTAGTGATACCACTTTTAAAGTGAGAACATGAAAAAAGTGACGACAAAAGTGAAAACTGAGAAGGTAATTTAGTCATAGTTAAAAATAAGTTTAGACCACTATGAAAAGGACAAAATTTTGAATTAATCTTTTTTAAAAATAATTATAAAAATACTCATCTAAAAAAATATTTTAAAAAAACCGACCTTCTACTTGCCACATTGGCGCCATATCGGCCAACGGACGCCTGTGACACCAGCGTGGCATGTTGTATGGAGTACTTCACAGAAGTCCGGCCTTCGCAAGGTCGGACCTTTAATCATCTAGTTTGAAAGGTATGTCCTTAACAAGGCCGGACTAATAAAGCCGTAGTTTCTAAAATACAGTCTTCAAAAGATTGAAATTCCACCACTTAATCACATATAAGAAAATCACTATGCTACGCTCCTTATAAGTGTAATCTTTAAGTGAATAGTTTTGATTGAGTTTTTACCTTCACATAAAATACATAATTTCAAAATTTAAAAATAAAAGTGCTAGGTACTCAATGCTACCGCGACAGTAAGTGGCTATGCGGTTTGTGATCCATAAGGAGGGACTTACGATAGAAGCGTGTTGTAAGTTCTCTTTAGTTTACTTGAAATGGTTAAAAGTTCTTCTCTTATTCTTATAAAGAAAAGAAAAAAGAATCTATTGTTAAGTTAGAAGAAAGTGGTAGATTGAGAAGGTAGAGAAAATGAAAATTGAGTTTATACAAAGAAAGTGAAAATATTAAAAAGAAGAGAGTTTTGATTGGTGGTAGTTTAAACTAAAGATTAAAAGAGAAGAAGAAAAACTCTAAAAGTACTTACTTATCTCTTTCGATTGATGACTTACCTTGAATCCTTGGTAAAGACTTACTTCATCTTGAAGGCGAGCAAAGCTTGAAAAATAGGATCTTCCCCGTCCCTGTTTTCCATTGATTTTGCAAAGGGGAAAACTTATAAAAAAGTGTCGAGGAGCTAAATTACAAGTAACACAAAAGATTACAAGTATATCTCCTCTGTGATTCTGGAGAAGTGTGCCGATAGGAGTCTGGTCAGTGCGCGACCACTTTGTCTCTTTGACGATGCGATCGATAGGATTCTCTTCTCGCCTGGTTCGGGGAATTAGAGAACAGAAGGTTGGCAGAACCCTCTTGTTGCTTCTCAAACTGTCTCAACTTGGGAATTCTTTCTCGCCTGGTTCCAGAAATTCCTTCAGAGGAAGGAAGGTATTAGGGTATCAGCACCCTGATTAGAGAAGTAGTTCTCTGAATTCTTAGAAGCAAGAGAATAGATCTCTGTGTAGCCTTCTCTCTCTCTGTTTTTAGCCTCTTCGCCTCGTGTGTTTGGTTGTATGCCTCTGGTGGGCTATTTATAGGGAAAGCAGGGGTAAAATCGTCCCTTGAAAATCTGGAAACAGGTTGAATCAATCTGTTTAAATCTGAAAAGTAGCCTTGCTGCGAGGCTAGAATCAGCTTCTGCAAAGTTAGAAGTAGCAGGTAGCGTCGATCTCCTGATCTATTTTGATTCTTTCCAAATAATTGAAAGATCTCCCCTGATCTTCTTACTTGTTTTAGGAGAGTCAAGAGATTATGGTAAACAACTATCAAATTTGATCTCAAATTTGATCTCGATTAGATTTGATCTCATCTGGAGATTTAATTGGTCAAAGGTGACCATAAAAGACCCGCAGCGGAGCTGCCGCGTCGAGCTCGCAGCGGAGCTGGAAGGAGCATCTGGTGAAGTCAGAAGAAAGCTCTTCAGCGGAGCTGGATAATCATCTTTGGCTAAGCTACCGACCATCTGCGCGGTTGCGTGTGGCTTCGAGCGAAGCTGACTCTCTGCAGAGTTAACTGATACTTCAGGTGAAGCTGTAAGTTAGCTCTCCGATAGAGCTTTGAACAACTTCAAGGCGAAGTTGGACAATCTTAGCCTCTCAGGCGAGGCTATCCCCATGGGCTCATGTGATGCTAAGTGTTAAGCTAACCTAGCATCTTAAACCTGCTTAGGTCTCTTCAGAAATAATCTGGGCTCACTGTCTGCTTTACTGGATCAGTAGAGTCCAAGTTGCTGCTTTGTCCCTCGGAGATGGGTACAGAACTGCTCGTCAGCTTGTCTGTCATTTGTCTTTTGTAAATGTCAACAAGTTTAGACATTATTCAGGCTAGTAAGAATCTTGTCTTTTTTAAAGTGTCAACAAGACCCCCTTCAAAGTTTTTGAAAGTCTGCAATGGAATGGTTCAGGCTTCGAAATACTTTGAATTGCTTTGATTGATGGTATGTGAAGTACGAACGTCGCCATGGTGGTTGAGTTCAGCTTCGCTTTCAATCCTGCTTCCGGATTGGAATAAGTTCACTGAGGAATCGTGTAGATTCGCGATTCTGGTAGCTTCGCGTCTGGGTAGCTCTGCGTCTGGGCCTCCCGAGTAGATTCGCTTCAAATTGGTCTTGGAACGTCGTTCCTTTCCCGAGGCCAACAGCCTTTTAGCTAATTACGAGAAGGATTATTTCCTTTCCCGAAGTTGAAATAACTTCTCTTGCATTAACAAGGGAGATCATTTCTTCTTTGCGCATTTCCGAGGGAGACTATTCCCTTTCTCAAGGCTCAGTAAATGCCTTAAATTCGCTCGCGCTTCTATGCTTGAAGCAACAGCGGTGCGATCAGGCCATGAGGCCTATAAATAGGACACTTGAAGTCTGGGATTAATTTCCCTTATTCTTCATTTTGTATCTGACTGATTTGCAGAGAAGGGCTTCAGCCCTGTTTCCCAGCTTCCCGGCGAAGCTATCATTTTTGCTTGATCAAAGAAAGATCATTGCATTCTTGCTTGCTAAGTTCGCCACATAGGCAAGAATTGGGACTTAGTCTCTTCAAAGTTGAGCCAGTCTTGCCATACAGTTGGGGTCATGACTGCGTCCCTCTGGATCAGTCTGGCTTAGCCATATAGGCGAGGCTAAGACTTGGCTTATGCTAAGCTAGCCCATCATCACTGTGCAAGCGAGGCTATCCTCTGCTTAACTGAAACTGAAATCCATCCTTAAATTGCAACTGAATCAGATATAAATTGCTTCGCCGTAAAGAATTTGACTTAGCATTTCACTTTTGCAGCTTTTCCTTTGACTTACTGCTAACTTGTTTCCAGTTTGGGTTGCAGTGAGCTATGTTCGCCAGTCTTTTGTTTTGATGAAAGGGACCAGAAAGTTGCCTCTTGGTCTTCTGGTTGAAACTTTAAATCCTAAGCAGGAGGAACAAACTGGGGCAGCTGATGTGTGTTCCCAGAAGAGGTTGACAGTCACTTATCCGAGATGATCCACTTCAAGGCGGGGCTGGTAGTCGCTTATCTGAGATGAACCGCTTCGGGAAAGCGGACGTCACCTGTAAGGTCTCGGATCCTTCCATTACCAATTTCGATCAAAGAAGATCCAGCTTTCTGGTGGCAACTGGTCCTTTGCCAATTTTCATCAAAGACGATCCAGCTCCTTGATGGCAAAATCTGCCATTATGCGAAGGATTACGGTCTTGCACAGGAGGAAGGCCTTTCATGTCCAGTTGGTTTGGCTTGGAAGTAGATAGGACCACTTGTATGCCTTTGGAGCAAATGATTCTGTTGTACGAAACACAACCTTGATGTAGTAGTATCAATGTATCTTCCCTTTTGAATCAATAAAAGTTTACTTTCTGCTTATCTGCTTTGTTTCTCTCCTTTTTGAATCGAGAAGACCTGAAGTGGACTAGCTTTAGTAAGTCCTTTCCTTAGGAGGAATTAGAAGCTCTCAGCGGAGCTAAACGTTCGGTGAAGTTGGAGACTGACGCCCTACCTCCCGTGGACAGTCTAACCAGTTAGGAGTCGTCTAGGTCATACGTCTACCCTAACTTAGGTTAGAAATTTTTCTTTTTGTTTGCTTGTTTGTTTGTTTTGTTTTTCTTTGATTGTGTTTGTGTGATATGGCATATAATAATTTTCCAATTTTAATTCATATTACACACCAACCTCTTTTTCGGATATTACCAACCCGGCATATCATAACTTTGACCAACCTAGTGTGCCAGATTGGTCTTATCCGAATCATTACATGCCCCAGTCCCAATACTATGAACAAGATTGGAATAATCATCACTACTTTTCACAGAGTCAATGGGGATTCAATACCCCTGAGCCGTATGGTTACACCTGTTCAACCATTATCTTCATATACGTCTCTTCCCACATCACCAAGGTTTCAGTCCACCATTGATCTATTCGATGGGTTAGAAGAAAAAGTGGATCGGTTGCAAGATATAATGAATGATCAAATTTCTAGACTTTCCAACATTCTTGAGCAAGTTGATAGGAACCAAGAATCATTCTGTCTAGAAGACCTTGATCAAAATTCAATTTCATCACATCAATATGAACTTGCTCAACCCCAATCCTTGGACAAATTGGCTAGTTTTAATTTCAATGAGATTGAATTAGATTGTGAATGTGAACCCGATCCTCAACTTTGCGATTCAGTTTCCATTTTCGAATCTATGTTGACTCCGGTATCCTTACCCAATTTGGACCAATTTTCTGAGCCAACATTTATTCCCGTACCCATAGATCAAGAAATTGAATCACCCATTTTTGATGATCATCATATTGAACTTGACCAATTTCATACTTTTGAAAGTCCCATTGACAAATTGGCAAGTTCTCATTTTTATGAGATTGAACCGAATGAGATATGTGACTTTGATTCTCAAATCTGTGATCAAGTTCAAATTCCCGAATCAATATTGACTCCTGTTTTGTTACCCGACTTAGGTAATCTTTTAGAGTCAGATTTGATTCCCACACCTATCATTCCTAAACTTGAATCACTAATATTGAGTCACATTCCATTGTGGGAAGATGATTGTGGACTTGAGTTTTAACTTCTTGACTTGGACACACTTCTTGAAACAAGCTCGACTCCTGAATCCTTACTTGATTTAAGTTTCTTTCCTGAGTCGGTATTCGTTCCTGAACTTATCATTCTTGAGTCCAAGTCAACCATTCTACCAAGTCACATTCTTTTGTTGGACATAGGTATAGACCATGACTCTGTGATGATTTTTCAGGACTGGTCATTTAAAGGAAGTAAGTTTCACGATAGGATCTTCCATGATCCTATTCATACTGGGGACTGTAAACATGTAAATAGAAAAGAGGTCAATAAAGGTAGGTTTCGTGAACTACCACATTATCTTGATTGGGTAGCAACGCTTGGCCCAATTAGACCACCACTGGAACCACCACCTTGAGGTAAATTCTGCCTTCCCTTCTTCTTTTTCATGCATACATGCATACATTCATACATTCATACATTGAGGACAATGCATGAGATAAGTGTTGGGGAGGCTTTACTAACATACTAACATAGGTAGAAACTAACAAAAAAATTTGCTAATAAAAAAAAATTTGCTAAAAATTGAAAAAATTTAAAAAAAAGGACAATATTTTGACTTATCTTTTGAAAGAAATCTAAGTTAGTCTTAAGAATTAGGAAAATCATGATTAGGATTTCTAAAAACTTGGTCAAAATAAATAAATTGTTCAATTTTTAGGTATAGGAGGAGAAATTGAATAAGTAATTAGTCTTAATTTTTACCTTAATGAAATGTGCATACCAATGAATATCTAGGATTCTAAGACAAAGACTCGTGTGCCTCGTAAAAAAAAAAAAAAAAAAAGAAGTTCACTAATTAAGTTGGATACATGTGCCTCAAGAAGCATAAGTATTCATGCCTAATACTAAAAGAAAATATATTCACTGATTAAGCTGGATACATGTGCCTCAAGAAGCATAAGTATTCATGCCTAAAGGTGATTTTATGAAATAAAGCCCTTAGTTTTGTGGCCTAGTTCACTCGAATTCTTAAGTCCGTGGGGTGTTTTCTCACCCGGTGCCCTAAAGCCGACCGGTTTGGGAGCCACCGACTTTATGTTCGCTACATGGGTGGATTAGAAAGCCCAAGGAAACTAAGAAAAATTAATTATATATGTATTAACACATCTAATAATCAATTAGTTAGGTATGAGGGCCTCAAGAAGCCTTGATACTTACACGAAAGAAATTAGATGAGTTATACATTTTAAAAAAAGAAAAAAAATATTATATTAACACATCTAATAGTCAATTAGTTAGGTATGAGGGCCTCAAGAAGCCTTGATACTTACACGAAAGAAAATTAGATGAGTTATAAAAAAAAAGAGAAAAAATAATAAATATATAATAAAGAGGCATGAGAGTCCAAGTTAAGGAATTCCTAGTAAAGATTCATAAGGATGCATATGATTTTTGGTAACGAAAAAGACTATACAAAAATTCAATTTTGACCCTTACCTAAAATGGATAACAATTTACTATATATAGACTAAGTTTAAGAATGAATAAAATTGAGGATCCTAAAACTTATAGACTACTTAGTCTCTTCAAACGTATTTCAAATATTTTCCTTTTTATGGATTTTGTGGGTGTAATCCGCTGAAAACCCTCACGAGACAACACTCGTCCTCTAGGGTAACCTAGGGGTTTAACGGTTTGTTGCACATGCTAAGTGCAACCGTGATTCCTACGAAAGTGAGTTAGCCAGTTTAGTTTTTCTTTTTCTCTTTGATTTTTACTCGAGGACGATCAAAAAGATAAGTGTGGGGTGTGATTGGTAGTGAAAAGTGCATTTTTATATATACATTTACTATCACATTTTCATATTTATTCATATAATCATGCACAATTAACTAATATTTTATTATTTATTGTGTGCAGGCCTTGAGAAATAAAAATAAAGAAATAAAGCCTCAAAGAAGCCCAAAAGCCCATATTCAAGCCCAAGGCAAAAGTTGCAATTATCAAATGTTAAAAGTTGCAATTACTAAGGGCAATAGTTGCAAATTCTAAAAGAAGAGGAAAGGATAGACTTCTATTCAACCCTAAACACTTGCAGGATGAGGATAAAAGCCAAAGAAGAGAGTGCAAAGATAAGAAAATTCGTTTAAAAAGATATTAGGAGATTTGAGATCTAGGTAACTTGCTTCCCAAGTTATCTCAAAATCCCAAAATAAAGAGCCAGGATGCAACTTCCAGAAGACAACGCCCAGATGGACGGACCAGGGGAAGCCACACGCCAAAGCGCGTGGCCATCTGCCACTACCAGGCCGCGAAAACGCGGCCCAAGCCGCGTTTTCGCGGCAATCCAGTCTTATCCGGGGACCAGTTTTCGTGGGAGAGTTGTGTTGGGACTCTACCTCCTTCTGCACCTATAAATACCCCTGCAGATGCAACACAGAGGGCGTACAGAAAATACAGAGCAAATTCTAGGGTTTCTTAGGCTAACTTGTAGTTTAGGTTAGATTTTATTTTCGTTTTTCTTTTGTAAATTTTGTAACTGAGAGTGGAGGAAGCTTTCATAGAGGAAGGAGTCCATGCTTGTACTGAGGTGACAGCGGTGTAAGCCTACTTTTCTTCCATTGTTAATGAAATTCACTTGAGGTTTGTTTGTGTTCTTTTATTTATTCTTGTGTTCTTTTATTCTTGTTTATTTATGTTCTTCTATCCTTGTTCTATTCTTCTATTTTTTCTCTAATCTCTTGTGAACCATGAGATCCAATTGCGTTGAGACTGCCTAGCCGAAGAAGAGCCCTTGATGGCCTATGAAGATGGACAAACCTTCGTAGTTTGTCTTTTATTTTCGTAGTGTAGATTAAGAAGGTGGACGATCCTATACGCCATACTTGTACACCTTCCAAGACAAGGTAAGTCATCGCACGGATCAATGGTAAGCAAGGTAGAAGAGATATGTATGTATAGTTTTCTTCCTTTCTAACTCTAGTTTAGATCTCCATCTCTCTCAAATTTACTTTTCACCTTCTCATTGTAAATATCATATACCATTGTAAATAATAAAAGAAAATAATTTTTAGAGAATCTTACTTAAACGCTTTCATCGCTAGTCCCTCCCTGAGGATCACGACCCGCATAGCCACTGCTACCGCAGATTCGAATTGAGAACCTTGCACAACTTGTTCTAAATCTAATATTATTTTTTTGTATGCAGGGAAAAACTCAATCACGGAGCCAAGGTATGTTTCTCAGCGAAGTTATTCAAGCGTCGCGCTAAGTCAACACTGGACTCACGATGGAGTTAGCCCTTAGCGGGGCTGAAGCAGCGCTTCTCGGGAAGGCGCTTTAGGCGCCGTTTCAAATTAATTTGAAATGACTGTCTGCGCTCCTTTCGAGGAGGCGACATTTAGGTAATCATCAGCCTATAAAAGCCTGATTGGGCTGAAAGAGAAGGCATCACTTCTCTTTAAATTTTCAGAGCACTGCAAGCCCTTTCTTCTTCTTCCTCCTTCATTTGGAATTTCAAGAACTTCTTCTTCAGTTCTCTAATGTTTCCCAAAAGACGAGCAGGAAAAGAGGTTGCAACCTCTACGACGGAGGGTCCTTCTCCTCCTCCGGTCATCGAACGACCTATCGCAGGTAAGGATCTTTCCCTTTTGACCAGAGATTTTCATCTCTCTTTTAAAGCCAGTTTCTGGCTATCCTTCGATGAATTTAGAGTGATCAATCATGATCTCGTGATCTTAGGGAGTTCAATTCCCTTAATTTCCCTTGATTTCTTAATTGGGAATCTTAGAACCGAAGGGTCTCTTCTTCAAGCTTCCAGGCGAAGCTATCCCTTAGGCGGTTCACATCCTATTGAATGATAGGGTGCGAAGCTAGCCTTTGGAGTGTAACTAAAAAGGACCTTAGTGCCCTTAAAGTAATCTTTAGGCAATAATACCTTTCTGATGAAGTTAGCCCCTGGGGCTTTGTCGCATTCTGTTGTTCGAGGTCAAGCTTCCAGAGGGAAGCTAACACTTGGATATTTTCCTGCATCCTGCTTTCGTGTGGAATGCGGAGTTACGCTGCAGCTGTGAAGCTAAGCTTCGGGGCAAAACTATCATTAGGCCAGCTTCGCTCGGAGAGCGAGGCTATGCCTTAACAGAAATTGCATTCTTGTTTTAGCTTTTGTTTGGCTGATGAACTAATCATTGTTTCTCCTTGTTCTTGCAGTGCACTATACTCCCGGTCCTCTGAACAGTCTCTTGGGAACAGCCAGGGGGCTAGATGGCAACGTCAGCCTGCAGTTTCAAGGGCAGGCTTCGCTATTCAGCGAGCGAAGCGCTCCTGCTCGGGATGCACTTATTCATGGTGGGGATCAGCGCACCATGAGGAGCTTCTTAACTACTACTCCCCATAAGATTCTGACCGAAGAATCTATCAAAAGCCCGGCTTCATGTTTGGAGATGCAACACCAGACAACGATCACCAACTGCTAGCCTGTAACACCCCGCTCCCAGAATACGTACTTAGTTGCGTATTCAGATTTTTCGATCGTATTTTTCAATTTACTTCCTGTATTTATTTTGTATTATGAATTATTTATATGATCGTTTTGTCTTGGATCCGGATTCACGGACTCGGAGTCAGCCCTAGTCTGAACCGAGAACCCGATCCTAGTGTATTACTTAATTTGATCTTTTCGATATTCAGATTTGACTGATTTCAGTTTTAAACATCATTTTTCAATATTTTAGACTTTCTATGATTTTCTGAAATTTTTCTGAATTAAATGGAAAATCTTCAAAACCGGTGTCGACCAGCACCGCTGACCGACTTCTGGATTTTTATTTACAAATGGAGTCAAATTTTGAGAAACCGCTTTCACATATTTTCTTATAATAATATTTACTATCTTAATTCATTTTTTGGACATTTTCAGAATTTATCAGATTTCTGCCAGATTTGGTGTCGACCGATATTAGCGGCCGATTCCAGGATTTTTAATTTAAAAACTATAAAGAATTTCTTAAAAAGAATTTCACCATGATTCTTAAAATAATATTCTTGATTTTTGAGAATTTTTGTGGGTCGTTCCGAGATACTTGATTTCGGGACGATTTCGGTATTTTTCCGAAAGTTTTCCGCATCCGCAACTGAATCCCAGGAATCCGCCACTCTAATTATTTTTCCTTTTTCTTCCAAGAAAATATCTTCCTTTTTCCATTTTCTTTCCTTTTTCCTATTTTCTTTCCACCAAATTCTACAAACTTCTCCATTCTTCCACCAAAAATTTCTTCTTCAAAATATCTCCTCCACCACAAATATCTTCTCCAAAATATCCCAAACCACTCAAACTCCTCTCCCATCACCATGGCCGGCCAAGAGAGAGAGAGAGAGAGACACCTCACCTCTCCATTTTACAAATAACCCCCTCTCTTTTACATTTTTACATCACCTTCACAATTCCAAAATCCTATATATACCTTTCCTTCTTCTTTCCACTTCATTTTTCTCTTCACCAAAACTTTAACCCCCACCAACTCCTTCTTCATCTCCATCACAACAACAACCACTACAACTTCTCCAACTCCTTACCTTTATCTTCTTCCTCCTCCATCTCCATCTCCATGTAAACCACCACAAACTCCAACAAACTCCACCAAAGTCTCCACCTTCTCCTTTACCTTCTCCAAATGCCACCACCATCAAAACTCTCCACAAAACCACCATCCCACCATTTTCTTAAGGGCCGGCCACCTCCTTTGGATTGGGGCCGAGCTCTTCTTCGTCGGCAATATCTCCGATGATTATTTCGGTAATCGTTCGCGATTATTCCGGTAATCATTCCGGTGACAATTGCAACGACAACACAAGCGTGACCACCACCATCACTTTTTACCATCACAATACCACCTCCATCTCCTTTACTTCAACCACCAAACATCACCTTTCTCTTCCTCTCTGTTGATTCCTAACGCGGATCTCACCATCGCGTCTAGGCAATCCCTTAACGCGACCTTCGCGTTATTATATCGACGCAACGCGGAATCCATGCCCGCGTCTGTGTCCCTCTCGTGTCAACACAACGCGGAGCTAATACCCGCGTCTATGTTCTTCTCGTCCGCGTCTGCGTTCTCCTCGCGTCCTGACTTGAACGCGGATGTCGAACCCCGCATTTGTGACATCCCCGCGACGCGACTCCCGCGTCTGTGATTCCCACGTCTGCTATTCCCGCGACGCAACTCCCGCGTCTGCGACCCCCGCATCTCACTCTCAAAACCCGTGTCTCCCTGTGCACTCTCTCTCTTTCCATATACTTTTCTCTCCAGGTTTCTCTCTCTATTTATGGCGCGTGCGCGAGTTCCTTGGATTTCGGACTTTTCAGCATTTCCGGTGATTTAGGCGAGTGTCCTCGCTCTCACCTCCATTTGGGTTTCCCCGCTTTGTTGGGTCGACATGTATTTTATTCCATGTATTTTATTCCATGTTTAAAAGTATTCTATATTAGGCTGAGTCCCTGTGTACTTGGCTTCTGGACCCTTCAGCCTCCGGTCACTCACTATCTCGAAAGGGAAGTGATTGGGACCGTCAGGTCTTTCAGCCCCGCCTGGTTATCATGATCAGCGTTCAACGCTTTATCACTAGATTTGTTTAGGCAAGATGCTGCCGGAATTCCTACTCGCACCTTAAGCCGAGTTGTCCCGGTAACCTTGCCAGACTCTCCAGTGTTAAATACTGTTTGCTGTCTGTACACTCCAGCTTGCTCAGCTCCGCTTGATTGTGCTCAACTACTATTCTATCACATGCCATGTATTTCCTGATATGTTAATACTTGCCATACCATTGCTTCATGCTTGTCATTTACATGCTACTAATTAACACCTGTTTGTATCACCTGACAAATGATGTGTTAACATCTGCTACCTGTCATGCTTCTACTTGACACTGACTCATGTTATACCACCAGTTCCCGGCGGATCCTGAATGGAACTAAGTGCCACACGGAGCAAAGTGCCACACCACACAAGTGGTGGGGGCCACCTCTAGAATCCATTCCCCTCAGAGCAAAGTGCCACATGGAACAAAGTGCCACACCACACACGTGGTGGGGGCCACCTCTTGAATCTTACTCTTGAATCTGTAGGGCCATCTCCTGCCTGTACCTGATCTCTTGTTATGAACTCCTGTCATGACCAGATAATTAAGCCATAAAAAGGATAACTTGCACAGGGAATGGGAGGAAGTGATGGATGCCGGTATGATGCCTTGCTTATAGTAGTGGAATACCAGAACTGACGATTCGTGTTAGGGGAATTTCAGGCCCCCAGAAGATGCGTGTTAGGGGGATTTCAGGCCCCCAAATGGCTGTGTCCCGGGCGGTCGGGAACTACTATAAGAAGAGCTATCAGTTCTTCATCAGCTTCCAATAACGAACCTCGGCTTGCTTATATATGGATGTATGTGTGTTGGGATGTACACCAGGACACATACCTAGATATATGGGTCAGACGAGTAATAATAATAAAAGATGCCAACTATGTAACCTGTTATGCCTGTTATGAACTCCTGTTATGCCTGTTATGATTCCTGTTATGCCTGTTATGTACTCCTGTTATGACCGTTGTGCAAAATGCTTTCATCGGATTTTACATTGGATTTCCGGTTTTATGATTATTATCATATTAGCTGCTCATACCCTGCTTTATCACTTGTATTCCATTCCATCAGTCTTCTGCTCCTATCTTATCATACCATGAGTACTTCCTGCTTGATATCACTTGTTAGATATCTACCTGCCTATACATGCTTCTGTTCACGACACGGTTTTCAATGCATGATTATGATTCAGTTTTATCGATACACCTGTACTTATCTTAGCACGCCATCTGGCTTTTGCATTACCACTCGCCTGGGGAGTTTCATTTGACTCCCCTGGATCCTCATGTCCAGGTCATGGAGCTTGGAGCGTGTGGATTCTTCCAGTTGCTGATCAGAGTGGCGCAGCTGAAGCGTGGATCTCCAGTAGACCATCTGAAGCTCTATCCTTCCAGGCCCCCTGTGTGCCTCTCGAGTTTTCCTTTTGTAAACTCGTGAGTACCTTTTGTACTGTTCATACTTGTACATCCTTTGTATTCTCGCAATTACGCCATGTTGGTGATGTAATATTATTGTAATATTTGTCACCTCTGGTGATAACTTTGTAATTGTTCTCATGTGTTGGAATGTATAATGCACCATTTGCTTTCGTACTCTGATTCTTGCCTGTACTGATGCTTAGCGTATATACGTGAGGGTATTTCTGACCTGCGTATATACGTTGCAGTAACGTCCCCGTACCCGCCGGATCGGGGCGTTACATAGCCGGAGAGGGGCATTGGATTTTTAAATTGGATGGTAAGAAGTACTATCTCCCATCCAGCAAGCGGCATTTTTCCTTGTCCTTCTTTCAATGCGTGATGAGGGCTCGAAAGATGCAGTGACAAGTAACTCGGACTACTGACTCCGTTCACGTAGGGAAGTTGATAATTCCGTCTCCCGGTTACATAAGAGCGGGTCCTCCTCGCTGCATATTCGGTCTCCACCCTGGGAATGTACTTCCAGACATCCCAGTGGGAGAAAACCCCGCGGTGGCTCAGACCTTTGGAAATCAATTCTTTAAGGTTTGTGGCAATTATTCAGCCATTGATTTTAGGACTCCAGGATGGAATCACCCTCCCAAGGCATGGTGGAGGGACTTGACTCTATATGTCCTTGCTTATTTTGAGGAGGATCTGGAGAGGCTGGGACTTTATGAGGCCGTCAGGGCGACCTGTTATGGTATTCAGATGAGCGTAGCGAACTTCTACGCCATCTTTGAGTTATATTGCCCGGCTACAGGGACCTTCCTCACCCCTGTTGGCAAATTGGGTATGGCTCTGCACGAGATGTGGAAAGTCTCTGCTCTGCCTTTGGGGTCTCTCCCATATGAAGAATATTTCCCGTGCGAGGCAGAATTGGCACTTCTGGAGAAGCAGGAGGCCGCTTTGCTTGAGACCTACCGGGAATTGATGTGTCACCTCTACATTTGTTCCAGTATGCATGGGAACAGTAAGGGAGCTTCATGCAGTTTGAAGAGCTGAGGAAATTATTTGTTCCCCGACTTGGAAGGTACTCCGGAAGCGGCTCATTGCGGATTTGCAGATGAAGACATCTTTCGCCGGATGCAAGAGCAATCTCAAGGGGATTTGATTCTGGAAGAAGATGACGGACCCTATGAGAAAGGTTATATTCTTCGGAGTTTCCACCACCAGGCTCGTCGACCGACGTCCCGAAAGGCACTTCTAGCTGGCTTCTTAACGGTCTGGTTGAAGAGATGTGTGGTGCCATCTTCGTCTGGCGATGTCATTCATCCGACTGTCTTATTGTCTTCCGTTTGTCTAGTCCATAGTCGTTCCCTTGGACTTCTTCCAGCCATGGTGTGCTGTATTCAAAGAGGCCTTCGTGCATTGACGGAGGCTTTCTGTAGGCCACCAATAACGAAGCGGGGAAAGGGGACTATCTTGCCTCGCGACGGACCAAACCCCAGAATAGGTTTGCCATATACTTATCTAATGGCATGGTTCGTCCTTCACTGTCCTTCCATCATCCAAGCCGGAGAGGAGCCCCCAGAAGGTGTTCGAATGGCGCTTCTCCGTCAATTCGGGGGGTGTTCATGGTCAAAGACTTATGTGGCTGCGGTCCGTAAGCTGTTGTGCCGTCATGACGTCTATAGCCTTTTCCGATGCTTCCCCTATATTCGCGATGTGGGCTATGGTGAAGAATTCAAGGATATGGGAGAAGGGCAGATGTCATCGAGTCGGGGAATCTTCGAGTGGCTGGTTAGCATCCGGCCATCACACTTGTTGTATAGAAGTGGGGACACTTATTACCTGGAGCCCTATGTTCCGAGTCAGTTTGCCCGCCAGTTTGGGTATGACCAAGTATACGTAGGTAATCCGAATAGCAGTCTGGCCTTTATGGGGAGCCTGATCGAAGGAGCTCGCGTCTGGCGGTTCTTCATTGCTGGCTGTACTGAGGCGCGGTTGTGCATGCCGCTAAGGACTCCGAACCTTCTGATGACCCTGGGATTCTGCTAGTGGTATAGAACTTCGAACTCCACACCCACTGGATTTTCTATTAATTCCTTTGGTGTGAAGTTAATCTCCCAGCGGCTGAAGCGGAAGGTCACTGAGAAGAGCGAGAGTAAGAGGGTCCGCGTTCTAGGCCTCGGGGAATTCATTGCTGTTGATGATAGCGAAGCCTCGGATGCAGGAAGTCTTCGCTTTGAGGCGGATACAGGTGCTGAGGCTCTAACAGCTGCTTCTGGTGGGGTAGGCACGGGCCCCATAGAACATGCTGATGTGGAAGAAGTGGAGGAAGAAGATGCTGACATCCACTTCAAGCGAAAGCGTGAAGGTGGATCTCGTAGGAAGAGGGTAGTGAAAAAGCCTCGTCGCTACGCTCCTACGGTTGTTGCAGAGGGCGAATTATCTGCAACACCTCCTCCTCCTACCCCATTAGTCATTAAGTTGTCGGCTCCTAGGCCGACTACCGGTAAAACTGCTCTGGACCCGGGTAAGATCAGCTCCATTCTTGTAATATACTTCTTATGTGCTCCATGTAGCTTATTGTTTACTTTATGATTCAGGATCTGAGGCGGTGAGAAGCCCGAGAGATGAGGCTGCCAGAGAACAAGCATTATGATCCCTTATTTACTTATAAGGAAGGTGATGAGGCTGGCTATTTTGCCGTCTCGGAAGAGTCTAGAGATGATGCGGCTAATGTAGGTCCTTCGGGCGCTGGGACTTCAAAAGGGAGTCCCGTAGCTTCTAGCTCTTTTGGGTGGACCACGGAGGGTTCGGCAAGTGAAGGTGGGCTGGCCATTCGTGTTGATTCCGCCAAAGATTTTCCAATGGAGCCTATAGGGACTGATGCAGCCGTCAAGACAATTGAGGCGACACCATCTTTTGGTACTGTTTTGACCTTTTGACTCCTGCTATTTGTTATGCCTTGCCTAAACAAAGTCTTGTTGTAGGTGTTCCGCCTCTGGGTGCATCGACTTCAAGAGAGCCAACCAATCTTCCTGAGGGAACCAGGGGTGAAGTAAGTACTTCGATCGCAGCGGATACTGCTGAGTTGGATGCTTTGTATCACGACCTGCCCTCTTATCAGCCTGAACTGGCGAGAGAAAAAGGGATTGAGGGGATTGTAGTCATGGAACCAACCTCACTTCCAACTATATCAATGAGTGAGATGCCATCGGTTTCGCCAGTGCCGCATATTTTGTCAGGCGCGGAGCTGAAGGTGATTACCAATCCTACTTCTCCAACCTTGGTGGTTGAGCCAGCTTTCCCGGAAATAGTCACTAGTCCTACCTCGGTTGTGGCTAGTGTACTGGTTTCAATGAGGACTCCTCCGAGATCACCGACGACCCCTCATGTTGCTGCAGTCAGTGCTTCTATTATTTCCTCCATAGTTACACCGGTGAAGCCAGTGGAAACTCTGTCTTCAAGGGCTGCTCGTTTGTCGGGAGTAGTTGAGGCCGAAAACGAATTCGTGGCCGAGTTAGTCGACAGCTTTTATAAGAGCTTGAAGCGATCCATTGCTTTGATCTTGAAGGGCTCGACTACCTCGTTCTCTGCTTTAAAGGTGGTCCTCTCCCGAAGTATTGACAGTTTGGAGGTGATGATCAGGCCGCCGCATTGAAGCTTCTGGTGGACAGATTTGAGAGGGATGTGGACGAATGGCGCTGTCTTACTCATTCGGATCTGGAGTCTTCAGTTAACGAACAGCTTGCGCACCTTGTTGCTCAGATGCAAGAAGCTCATCTCGCCGCTCAGGAAGCTGCTAAGGCCATTTCTTCTGATTTGAAGACCTTGGAGACAAGAAAAGTAGAGCTCAGGGATGCCATAGATGCTTCTAGCAGTGCCCTTCTTGACGCTGAGGATAAAATTATAAAGGCCAAGGAAATGATCAGGAAGGCTAATCTCTTTTTGTCCAAGGCTGAACCAGTGCGTCTTGAAGAGACTGCTCGGCTTGAATAGCTTAAGGCCCAGAATGACGAAGTCTTGCGGCAGGAGCTAGCACAGAGGGCAACCTTAGTTGAAATTGAAGCTCGCTTGGCCAAGACGACGAGCTTTAATGATGCCGAGTTGAGGTCGCAGGCGCTTATCAGGGCTGCTGAAGAGATGAAGACTAGGCTGGCCACTCCTGAAGAACGGATCAAGTCTTATGAAGCACCGTCATAGCTTGTAATATGTGCATTCATGTATCCCTCTTTTGGAATCAATAAAAAGTAATTTTATATTGACTCCGCTGTTGTATTTTCAACTCGTTTTAGCTTTTGAATTCTTGCTTTCAAGTTGTATTGCAGCCATTTGAGAAATAGTCCTTACTGGACTAAAAGATTAGACCTGGCTATCTGCCAGTTCAGAGGTCGCAATGACGTAACCGATTGAGAAGCCACCATCAAAATTTTATCGTATGATGACAGAGAAATAGTCCTTGCCGGACTAAAGGATGAGACTTGGCTATCTGCCGGTTCAGAGGTCGCAATGACGTAACTGATTGAGAAGCCTCCAAGCTCAAATTTTATCGTATAATGACAGAGAAATAGTCCTTGCCGGACTGAAGGATGAGACTTCTCTATCTGCCGGTTCAGAGGTCGCAATGACATAACCGATTGAGAAGCCACCAAGCTCGAAATTGTCATATGGTGACAAAGAAATAGTCCTTGCCGAATTGAAGGATGAGACTTGGCCATCTGCCGGTTCAGAGGTCGCAATGACATAACTGATTAAGAAGCCACCAAGCTCGAAATTTTGTCGTATAATGACAAAGAAAAAGTCCTTGCCTGACTGAAGGATGAGACTTGGCTATCTGTCAGTTTAGAGGTCGCAATGACATAACTGATTGAGAAGCCACCAAGCTCAGAATTTTGTCGGGATTTGGAAGGAATTGTCAGAGGTATATTGTTAACATGACAACCAGACAAGTCCACCAAAGACTGAGTGGGACTCAGAAACTTGCTAGGGAGCTAGGAAATGAATTCCATAGAAGATTACATGTCAGAGGTGTAATGTTAACGTGACAAAAAGAACTTCGTAGGGATTCGGAAAGCAATTTGTCAGAGGTGTAATGTTAACTTGACAAAAAGATATGCATGCTAGAGGTATAATGTTAAACATAGCACGAAAGGTCTCGTTCTCACAGAGAAAACGAGAAGATCACTGTCATAGGTTTAATGTTAACTTAACAGCGAAATGGATGCCAGAGGTGTAGTGTTAAACATAGCATGAAAAGGTCTCGTTTTCACTGGGAAAGACGAGGAGATCACTGTCATAGGTTTAATGTTAACTTAACAGCGAAATGGATGCCAGAGGTGTAGTGTTAAACATAGCATAAAAAGGTCTCGTTCTCACTGGGAAAGACGAGGAGATCACTGTCATAGGTTTAATGTTAACTTAACAGCGAAATGGATGCCAGAGGTGTAGTGTTAAACATAGCATAAAAAGGTCTCGTTCTCACTGGGAAGACGAGGAGATCACTGTCATAGGTTTAATGTTAACTTAACAGCGAAATGGATGGAAAGATCTTTATATGTGGTCTTACCATTCCATGGATGAAAATTGGTAAGTGATTTTGGAGAGGGAATCAAATGGGAACAGGTCCCTTAGGATTTTAGCAAATCCTCAGCTGTCAACGGGTTTGATATGTCTTTACCAACTACTGTTTAAGTCGGGCTAGCCATGCTATTCCCCTCAGCATGATGAGTTGTCGAGGACTTATGTTGGGTTTAAAGGCAAACATTTTCCTCTATCCTTAACCGTTAGAGGTGCTGGATTATTTGGTTAGTGTGTGTGTAACTTGATTCTTCTTTGAGGCGGCTGGTGTATGATCAGCTTCCTACTGGTTTATGGTTTGTATGATCCTGTCTGTAGGAAGAGAGGAGCGCTCCTTCTGCGTGCCTTGGATCTGAAGGTCTTGATCAGAGGTGTCTTGTTAACTTGATCATGGGAAGGATCCTTATCAAGGATAATACTTCTTTAAGAACTTGCCATTGATCGGCATCATGAGTAAATCACCATCTGAAGTCATAAGGCGATATGCCCCGTTTGAATAGACTGTTTCTATTACAAACGGTCCCTCCTATTTGGGCTGAAATTTGTCTTTGGTTTTGTGCGTCATGATCATTGGTCGTCTGACAGCTAAAACTAAATCTCCTTTCTGAAAGACTCTTTGTTTGATCTTCTTATTGAAGGCTTTTGAGATCCGATCTTGATACAACTCGATGTGTTGCTGAGCTTGTAACCGCCTCTCATCTAAGGTTTCGAGCTCTTGAAGACGCAACCGATCGTTGTCCTCTGATGTGATCTTAGTGATCAGAGCAACTCGTAATGACTGTATCTGGATTTCCAACGGTATGACTGCTTCACATCCGTACACTAGGGAAAAGGCGTATTGCCTGTCGGGGTCCGAACCGTCGTTCGGTAGGCCCAAAGATATTCACCAAGCTTTTCGTCCCAATCTTGTTTATTCGAGGAGACGAACTTTTTGAGTGACTTGATGATCGTCTTGTTAAATGCTTCCGCCAAGCCATTAGCGGCGGGATTATAGGCAGTTGAAGCCACATTCTGAATTCGGTATTTATCACAGAATCGATAGAATACCTGGCTTATGAATTGGGGACCGTTATCATGGATGATCCGCCTAGGGACACCAAATCGATGGATGACATGGTGATTGATAAAATTAACCACGTTGGAAGTTTTGACTTCAACCAGTGGTATAGCTTCTGCCCACTTTGAACAGTAATCGGTTATTGCCAGGATAAACCAGTGTCCTTTTGTCGAAGAGGGGCAGATTGGCCCCACGACATCGATTCCCCATGCTTCAAATGGCCATGAAGTAACAGTTGGGTAGAGCAACTCTGAGGGTTGATGTATGAAGTCCGCATGAATTTGGCATGCTTTACACCTTCGTGCATATTGGATGGCATCGGCTATCATGGTTGGCCAATAATATCCAAGCCTATGCAATCTGTCTTTAAGTTTTGACCTGGCTGATGAGCTCCGCATATGCCGTCGTGTGCTTCTTTAAGCACTTCATGTGCCTCTGAATTAGAAAGGCAACGGAGGAGGACACCGTCAAATGAACGACCGTAAAATGTCTTCAGAGTTGGATCATAGTAAAAACGGAGAGACCTTCATCTGATAGATGCCGCTTCTTTAGGATTGTCTAGCAGCAGACCATGTAGAGCATAGTCGATGAAAAGAAATCGCCAATCTCTCGGCTCAAGATCCGTCGAGATATTATAAACCTCTCTGGTTCTTAACATATGTTTAGAGCAGAGAAGGTGTCGAGTCGCCACTGTAAGGTGATACTCGGTGTCGACTGGCAAGGCTAGCGTTGTTGCTAATGCAGCAAGAGCATCTGCCTTAATATTCTGAGATTGAGATACATGCCCGATATAAAAGCCATCAAACAGATTAGCCAATTCAATGACTGTGTGATAATAAAGCACCAAATCCTCATGACGGACCTCATATTCGCCTTTAACCTGATTGATAATCAGTTTTGAATCGCCGTAAGCTTCAAGGTAGCGTACCCCCATTCCGTGGGCGAGCTGAAGACCAATGAGTAGAGCATTATATTCCGCTACATTGTTAGAGCATGATTCCGTCAGAGAAAATGCTCTAGGAAGGACATGATTCTGTGGAGAGATAGACACAACCCCTACGCCGGCAATGATCCTGCCTTTAGGGCCTATTCGTGATGCTCCATCGAAGAACTTCTACCAAACTTTATCCTCTGAGGTTACATTGGACTCGAAGACATCATCTGAAATATCTTCATGAAGTTTTGAGTGTTCCGAAATTGGATGAGCAGCCAAGAACTCTGTAAAGGCCTGGCCTTTAATCGCCTTTTGAAGGATAAAGATCATGTCGTATTGAGACAAAAGAAGCGTTGTAATACCCCGCTTCCGGAATACGTACTTAGTTGCGTATTCAGATTTTTGATCGTATTTTTCAATTGACTTTCTGTATTTGACCGATTTTAGTTTCAAATATTATTTTCCAATATATTAGATTTTCTATGATTTTCTGGATTTTTCCTGAATTAAAATGAAAATCTTCAAAACCGGTGTCGACCAGTGCTGCTGACCGATTCCCAGATTTTTAATTTGCAAACAGCTTAGAATTTCTAGATGGTCCTTTAGACATTTTCTCTTAAAATCACATTTCTTACCTAAATACTTTTTCTGGGAATTTTATGATTTTATGAAAATTCCACCGGAGTCGGTAGCTAACTGATTCCGGGATTTTTAGTTTTAAAACTATAAATTATTTCTCCAAACGAATTTCACCATGAGTCTTAAAATATTATTATTGATTTTTGGTAAATTTTATGAGTCGTTCCAAGATACTTGATTTCGGGACGATTTCGGTATTTTCCGAAATGTTTTCCGCATCTTCGGCTTAAACCCGGAAATTGTCTTTTCAATATTTTCATTTTCCAAGCCAAAGAAAATATCTTCTCCTTTTTAAATTCTTTTCTTTTTCCCTTTCCTTTATTTCTTTCCTTCCTCTACAAGCCACAAGCTTTTCCTTTTTTCCAAAATTCCAATCTTTTCCAAAATTCCAACTTCCACACACTTCCACATTAATGCCCCTCTTTCTCTCTCTCTTCCATGGCCGGCCAAGTGGTCAAAAGAGGGACACCTCATCCTCTCCTATTTGCAAAAAACCCCCTCTCTTCTACATAAATTGCACCTCCTTCACAAAATCAAAATCTTATATAAACTTTTCCTTTACATTTCTATTTCTTTTCTTCACTTCAACAAAGATTTGGCCTTCACCTAATTCCTCCTTCATCTCAACCTCAACCACCAACTCCAACACATCACCAAGGCCATCATCTTCACCTCAACCACTACCGTGTCTTTGGGCCGTGTCTTTCTTCGACGGTAATATCGCCGGGGATCCTTTTGGTGATATTTGTCGACCACGATCTCTTCGAACTCGTAAAGCTTCAAGTAACCGATCTATGTGAGTATTTTTACTCACCAAGACTTGTAAACTTTTTAGTATACTGGTGTTTACAACTCATGTACACTTGTGCCTTCGAAATCATGCTTTTGGCCTTCAAATTCAACCATCAAATTCTGTTCTGTACCCTGTTTCCAGACGACGATTAGTCGACTTGACCTAGGGATTAGTCGACTAGAGATCTCTATTTGAAACGTAACCTTTTCTGGAACACAGTTTTAGTCGACTTATCTTGATTATTAGTCGACTAACTTTTCCTGAAAATAAACCCAACTCTCTGGAAATCACTGTTAGTCGACTTACCTTAACTATTAGTCGACTATAGATCATTGTTAGTCGACTACCCTTTCCACCATAGTCGACTAACTTTTCCTGAATCAGAAACCCAACTCTCTGGAACCCAGTTTTAGTCGACTAGACCAGACTGTTAGTCGACTTGAGTCCACTATTAGTCGACTACTCCTTCCACCTAGTCGACTAACTTTGGCTGTCTGTTGTAGTTGATTTCTTTTCTGAATATTGGATCTTATGCTTGGTTCATGTGTTTGTATATAGTACTTAGTGACTTGTTACTTGATGTATATCACCACTTATCATGCTATCTCTTGACACCAAGCATGATACACTTGATTCTTATAATTATCACGATAACGGGAATGTAGTATCTGATCTCCAGTTATGATTCTTGTTATGTATTCCAGTTATGATCCTGCTCGTTTCCGTAATCTGATAATTATGTTAATAAACCATAAAAAGGACAACTTTTATGGGGAATGGGAGGAAGTGATGGATGCCGGAATGATACCTTGCTTATAGTGATGGAATAAAATATTGGCGGTACGTGTTAGTGGGACTCAGGGCCCACAGGAGATTCGTGTTAGGGGGACTTAGGGCCCTCAAGCTGGTCCCAGGTATATGGGAACTACTATAAGAAGCTCTATCAGTTCTCCATCTACTTCCGGTAACAACCCTCGACTTTCTTATATATGGATGTATGTGTGTTGGGATATATACCAAAACACATACCTAGATATATGGGTCAGACGAGTAATAATAATAATAGATACCTGTTATGTTACGATTCCTACTGTGATCCCTGTCATGATTCCTATTATGTACTTCTGTTATCCTTGTCATGTAATCCTGTTATGACTATCGTGTGATTTGAAATTCTGATTCTATACGCTTGGATTTCGGTGGCATGAGATAAAAGTATATAGATGAGGGTTTCCTTGTTTGGATTATTCCTTCGATGTACTAGTCTCATGGGACCGTGACTTAAGCGTATACAATCAATCTTGCTTGTAATCAACTTTACCTGGATTTCCTGTTTTATGGATATTATGTTTTACTTGTTCATACCCGTTATACTTGTGTTCTAACCTTCCTACTCTTGTCTCTTAGCCATTTGGCTGTAGCCTGTTCATTGTTGGGAGGTCCTGACTCCCTTGGATTTGTATGTTCAGGTTCCGAAGCTTGGATCGAAGTGGAACCATCCACAGAGGATCAAGCTTTTCTTAGTGAGCAGACAGACTAGTTCCTGTTCTTTTGTGCCAAACTTCTCTCTTTGACTCACGGGGTCTTCATCTAACTCGTGAGCCTTTTGTGTCCTTATTGTATATTGTACTTTTGGACTTGGTTGTGATAAAGGCATATGTAATGTGTAATATTTTATCATATCCGGTGATAGCTTTGCATTTGTACTTTTAAGTTGGCATATGAGTGAATACCACGCTTTGTTGTACTCTGATCCTTATTGTACTTAATGCTTAGCGTATATACGTGGGGGCACTTTCTGACCTGCGTATATACGTCGCAGTGACGTCCCCGTATCCGTGGGATCGGGGCGTTACAGGATGGTATCAGAGCATAGGCTCTCACTCCTATAGTACAATCAAGCAGCAAATTCTAGTAATTTGCTATTGCCAACTACAATGTACAAAGTTATCTAGTCCTTCTTGATTCCTTCCCTCATGTCCTAAAATCTTCCCATTTTTCTAGCTCTTTCCGGTCATCTTTCACCAACTAGGTATGGATAGAAGATCGGGTCGTAACAACTCTGGACAAGTATCGAATGGACCTACGGGAGAGAATGTGGATATTCTGAGGGTTATCCAGGCGATGATGGAGAATCAGCAACAACAGACGGAACTCCTTCGGCAAGAGTTAGCAGCTCCAAAGGGACAAAGGCCGGGGAATATATCGGACTTTAGACGGTTGCAACCAGCCACATTCACGGGAGGAGAAAAACCCCTAGAAGCTGAGCAATGGCTGACGGACACCACAGACCTGTTGAATGCAGCCCGAGTTCCAAAGGAAAATCAAGTGGAGGTCGCCAAAATTCAATTGAAAGATGTAGCCAGAACTTGGTGGCTAGCTGAGGAGACAAGATTGGAGAAGCCGATCACATGGGACCAGTTCTCTAAGAGCTTCTATAGCAGATTCTTCCCTGCCACTGCTCAGAAAGACATGGAAGAACAGTTCATCCGACTTCAACAATGGAATCGGTCCGTGGATGAGTATGCCGCGGAATTCTTAAGACTTAGCCGCTTTGCTCCATACATGGTGACTGATGAGGAGAAGCGGGCAAGTAGATTTCAACAGGGCTTACAGATGGATATCCAAGTCTTCTTAATGCCCCAACAGCTGAAGACTTATTCTGAAGTCCTCACCATAGCTCGAGAAGTGGAGCGTGGACTGGAGAAGAAGAAATTGACCTTGATAAGGAACCAGGCCATGAAGAGGCCTTTTCAGTTGATGGATGAGGAAGATGCAGCTAGGACAACCCATGACCCGATGATGAAGCGACCATTCCGACCTCCTCTTCCTCAGATCATATGCAATTTCTGCCACAGACCCGGACATTATAAGAGAGATTGTCGAATGGCCAATGGATTATGTTTGGCATGTGGGACAGGGAGGCATGCGCTAAGGGATTGCCCACACAGAAAGTTTGGACATGTGGCACCAATCAGACCAACACTTTCAGCCCCAGCACTTCCAGCTCCACCACTGAGGAGGAACCCAGAACCCGTTGACCAGAGAGCTCCATTTCCACCCCAACAGTATGACAATCCACAGAGAGGAGCAAGACCCAGAGCAGATTACGGCAGAGGCCAAGTTCACATCATGGCGGCCGAGGCATCAGAAGATGCAGCAGAATGTGCAGACCAGTATCCAGATCAGGAACCTCAAGGATATCATGGTAACTACTACCCCGGATCTTCCATTTGAGTTGGTTATCTTTCTAAATATTTCCCTTATCATTCTCTCATTTCCAATCCTGGTCCTTCCTGTGTTCACCTTACCCCTGTTTTGTTTTTTTTTGAAGCCTTTGATCTCACCCTTGTCCACTTCGTGTTCAATTTACCCCTTAACGAAATTGCGAGGACGCAATTTTTGTAAGGTGGGTGGATTGTAATACCCCGCTTCCGGAATACGTACTTAGTTGCGTATTCAGATTTTCGATCGTATTTTTCAATTGACTTTCTGTATTTGACCGATTTTAGTTTCAAATATTATTTTCCAATATATTAGATTTTCTATGATTTTCTGGATTTTTCCTGAATTAAAATGAAAATCTTCAAAACCGGTGTCGACCAGTGCTGCTGACCGATTTCCGGATTTTTAATTTGCAAACAGCTTGGAATTTCTAGATGGTCCTTTAGACATTTTCTCTTAAAATCACATTTCTTACCTAAATACTTTTTCTGGGAATTTTATGATTTTATGAAAATTCCACCGGAGTCGGTAGCTAACTGATTCCGGGATTTTTAGTTTTAAAACTATAAATTATTTCTCCAAACGAATTTCACCATGAGTCTTAAATATTATTATTGATTTTTGGTAATTTTACGATTCGTTCCAAGATACTTGATTTCGGGACGATTTCGGTATTTTCCGAAATGTTTTCCGCATCTTCGGCTTAAACCCGGGAAATTGTCTTTTCAATATTTTCATTTTCCAAGCCAAAGAAAATATCTTCTCCTTTTTAAATTCTTTTCTTTTTCCCTTTCCTTTATTTCTTTCCTTCCTCCACAAGCCACAAGCTTTTCCTTTTTTCCAAAATTCCAATCTTTTCCAAAATTCCAACTTCCACACACTTCCACATTAATGCCCCTCTTTCTCTCTCTCTTCCATGGCCGGCCAAGTGGCCAAAAGAGGGACACCTCATCCTCTCCTATTTGCAAAAAACCCCCTCTCTTCTACATAAATTGCACCTCCTTCACAAAATCAAAATCTTATATAAACTTTTCCTTTACATTTCTATTTCTTTTCTTCACTTCAACAAAGATTTGGCCTTCACCTAATTCCTCCTTCATCTCAACCTCAACCACCAACTCCAACACATCACCAAGGCCATCATCTTCACCTCAACCACTACCGTGTCTTTGGGCCGTGTCTTTCTTCGACGGTAATATCGCCGGGGATCCTTTTGGTGATATTTGTCGACCACGATCTCTTCGAACTCGTAAAGCTTCAAGTAACCGATCTATGTGAGTATTTTTACTCACCAAGACTTGTAAACTTTTTAGTATACTGGTGTTTACAACTCATGTACACTTGTGCCTTCGAAATCATGCTTTTGGCCTTCAAATTCAACCATCAAATTCTGTTCTGTACCCTGTTTCCAGACGACGATTAGTCGACTTGACCTAGGGATTAGTCGACTAGAGATCTCTATTTGAAACGTAACCTTTTCTGGAACACAGTTTTAGTCGACTTATCTTGATTATTAGTCGACTAACTTTTCCTGAAAATAAACCCCAACTCTCTGGAAATCACTGTTAGTCGACTTACCTTAACTATTAGTCGACTATAGATCATTGTTAGTCGACTACCCTTTCCACCATAGTCGACTAACTTTTCCTGAATCAGAAACCCAACTCTCTGGAACCCAGTTTTAGTCGACTAGACCAGACTGTTAGTCGACTTGAGTCCACTATTAGTCGACTACTCCTTCCACCTAGTCGACTAACTTTGGCTGTCTGTTGTAGTTGATTTCTTTTCTGAATATTGGATCTTATGCTTGGTTCATGTGTTTGTATATAGTACTTAGTGACTTGTTACTTGATGTATATCACCACTTATCATGCTATCTCTTGACACCAAGCATGATACACTTGATTCTTATAATTATCACGATAACGGGAATATAGTATCTGATCTCCAGTTATGATTCTTGTTATGTATTCCAGTTATGATCCTGCTCGTTTCCGTAATCTGATAATTATGTTAATAAACCATAAAAAGGACAACTTTTATGGGGAATGGGAGGAAGTGATGGATGCCGGAATGATACCTTGCTTATAGTGATGGAATAAATATTGGCGGTACGTGTTAGTGGGACTCAGGGCCCACAGGAGATTCGTGTTAGGGGGACTTAGGGCCCTCAAGCTGGTCCCAGATGTATGGGAACTACTATAAGAAACTCTATCAGTTCTCCATCTACTTCCGGTAACAACCCTCGACTTTCTTATATATGGATGTATGTGTGTTGGGATATATACCAAAACACATACCTAGATATATGGGTCAGACGAGTAATAATAATAATAGATACCTGTTATGTTACGATTCCTACTGTGATCCCTGTCATGATTCCTATTATGTACTTCTGTTATCCTTGTCATGTAATCCTGTTATGACTATCGTGTGATTTGAAATTCTGATTCTATACGCTTGGATTTCGGTGGCATGAGATAAAAGTATATAGATGAGGGTTTCCTTGTTTGGATTATTCCTTCGATGTACTAGTCTCATGGGACCGTGACTTAAGCGTATACAATCAATCTTGCTTGTAATCAACTTTACCTGGATTTCCTGTTTTATGGATATTATGTTTTACTTGTTCATACCCGTTATACTTGTGTTCTAACCTTCCTACTCTTGTCTCTTAGCCATTTGGCTGTAGCCTGTTCATTGTTGGGAGGTCCTGACTCCCTTAGATTTGTATGTTCAGGTTCCGAAGCTTGGATCGAAGTGGAACCATCCACAGAGGATCAAGCTTTTCTTAGTGAGCAGACAGACTAGTTCCTGTTCTTTTGTGCCAAACTTCTCTCTTTGACTCACGGGGTCTTCATCTAACTCGTGAGCCTTTTGTGTCCTTATTGTATATTGTACTTTTGGACTTGGTTGTGATAAAAGGCATATGTAATGTGTAATATTTTATCATATCCGGTGATAGCTTTGCATTTGTACTTTTAAGTTGGCATATGAGTGAATACCACGCTTTGTTGTACTCTGATCCTTGTTGTACGTAATGCTTAGCGTATATACGTGGGGGCACTTTCTGACCTGCGTATATACGTCGCAGTGACGTCCCCGTATCCGTGGGATCGGGGCGTTACAAGCGCCCATTTAGCTAATCTTGAATTTAATGATCTTGGCTTCGTCATGAGAAGACGCAAAGGATTCACTCTGAAGATGACATGTATGGTTTGGCCAACCAAATAATGTCGTGTCTTCTGAACGGCAAAGACAAGAGCTAAGCACTCCTTCTCAATATGATTATAGCGAGACTCCGCCCATATTAGAGTCCTGCTCAGATAATAAATGGCTTGTTCGTGACGATTGTCGTCTTTTGAGCAAGCAGGGCACCAAGAGAATGGTCCATAGCTTTCACATAAAGAAAGAATGGTTTTCCTGATGTGGGAGCCACTAAGACTGGAGGTTTTGTGAGATATCTCTTGATATCCTCATAAGCTTCCTGACAAGCTTGATCCCATATAAAGGAAGCACCCTTTTCATGAGTCGGGTGAACGGTTGACAGCGGCCTGAGAGATTTGCGATGAATCTTCTAATATATGCCAGTCTACCTTGCAAGCCTCTAAGCTCCTTGAGACCCCTCGGTGGCCGCATGTTCTGAATGGCTTTGACTTTGTCTGGGTCAAGATGAATTCCTTTTGATGTAACAATAAATCCATGGAACTTGCCACTCGAAACTCCCAGAAGGATTTTGTCGGATTCATTTTCAGTTGATGAGCCCGCATTATGTCGAACATCATTCTCAAGTCAGGAAGATTGTCATTCTTATTGCGGCTTTTGACAACAATGTCGCCGACATAACATTCTACCATTTTTCGGAGATGATCGCGGAAGATTGTACTCATTGCCCGCTGATAGTTTGCTCCGGCGTTCTTTAACCCGAAGGGCATCACAGAGTAACAGTATACCCCCAATGGTGTTCTGAACGAAGTATGCTTCTTGTCGTCGGATACATCTTAATCTGATTGTACCCTGAAAAGCCGTCCATGAAAGACATTCTTTTGAATCCACAGGTATTGTCAATTATGACATCGGTGATGGGCAGTGAGAATTCGTCTTTAGGGCAAGCTGTATTGAGATCACGGTAATCGATGCAGATCCGTATTTTTCCATTCTTCTTGAGGACGGGAACGATATTAGCAACCCAATCTGGATGTTGTTCCTCCCATTTGATGCCACATACAATGAGCTTACGAACTTCGACTTCAATAGCATCCATAATGTTCGGGCGAAACCGACGTTGTTGCTGCTTGACTGGCTTGGCGTCAGGTTTGATATTTAGATGATGCATGGCTACTTGTGGATCAAGTCGGGCATGTCTTCGTAGTTCCATGCGAAGACGTCTATATACTCCTTTACGAGTATTATTAATTCTTCTCTTTCCATAAGTGATAAGCTCTCACTTATAAAGATGGGTTTAGGGTGATCTTTACTACCCAAGTTGACCTGCGTCATCTTATCTTCAGTAGGTGGTTCACGCTGTTCGAATCGCTTTTCCCATTGAAGATCTAATTGTTGAACCCATGGTTCCTCATCGTAGCTTTCGCTGGCTCCAATTGACTGTTTGAAGTCATCTTAACGGTAAGATTCTCGAACATCATTCCCACACTGAGATCTGAGTCCCATTCGGAGAAAGAGGCAGAATGTGATGGAATCGGTTCGTCATCCTTGAATTGAACAATTGCTGGTGGTGTGGGTGTAACGTATCCAACCCCCTGCGTGTGTTATCATAGTAATTTGCAGGTTTCCCTTTTGGCACAAAGTTACGCAGCAAACTACGCCTTCCTTTTTCGAAATTCAGGCCCTCTCTATGCTTTAGGTTGTACCCCATTTTCTTCATCATATGGTGCGCTGGTCGCGCATAGTGGAAAATTTGTGGGGTGTCCGAGTCTGAACTTGAATCTGTGGCTGTGGATCCACGGCCGTCCTAGTAGCAAGTTGTATGACGTGTCAACGTCAATGACATAGCACGTCACTTCTGACTTCAGGCTCCCGATTCGGCAACGGAGTCAAATTTTCCCAAGTGGATGACTACTTTCGGCATTAAAATCGTATATTGTTGTAGTGGTTGCGGACAATCTATATAGTGGTATACCGAGAAAGTAGAGGAGCCTTTTGGGGATGATGCTGAGTGCAGACCCCGGATCAACCCGTACCCTTTCAATGCATGTTGAACCGATGTATCCGGTGTAGTACAGAGGTCGATCGTGCTTGTTATCCTTGAAAAGCATATCTTCTGCTGTGAAGGTAATAGCGGGTACCTTTGACTGTACATGATGGCATTCAGGGCAAGAAGACTGAGCGTCATCTTTAGGGATTTCTGGCATATACGTCAGGAATGATTCTAAATTAGCCAGTGCATCTCTGAGTGCTTCTCTTGTCTTTGAGAGATAAAGGAGCTCATGTATGGTAATACGAGCCGGGATATTAGCCAGCCGGGCCAATATGTCAAAACGAAAGGGCGTGTCAAGCCCTGGGCCTGAAGGCTTCTTCAGGACATGGTCGAACCGGATTTCCTTTGGCTTCTCCTTTCCCTTGGTTGGAACCGAAGCGGATGTTGGTACTTGTACTGACGTCGTTTGCTGTTGTGTCGCGTCAGTAGTTTTCTCATACTGTTTTAAGTATGGTTTTTCGGATCGAGTACCCTTCGGCTGAGGTACATCAGCCTGCGTCGTGCAAGCGTGCTTTTCCCCTTCAGAATCACTGAGAGAAGCTGATGTAAGATTGTTATCGTCTGGCAGGATGGAGATGACATTGCAAGATTTGCCTTTCGATTTGGACTTCTTCGAATCCCATTGTTCGTCTTGGACAAGGTTTGAGTATATCCACATGATTTCCCTTGTCTCCAATGTCAAGGGAACGAGACCCCTATTATCTTGAGTTTTAGCTGAAGGATGCTTGACTTCCAGCCGTGGTGCAGGGATTGGATAAGTCCCGTCAGGACTGTGACCTTTGGGGTTTTGCCGAACTCGAGGGTCACCATATTTGCAGTAACTTTCTTCTGTTCTGACTTCAGTGTCAGGACTCTGGCGTCGATCAAAGCTTGAATTCTGTCCTTGAGGACAAAGCACTTGTCGGTAGGATGGTGAATCATCCTATGAAAGAGACAGTATTTAGGATCATTCTTGCGTCCTATTTCATTAGGACATCGAGCATCTGGCACCTTCAATTTATTCCCTTTGTGGAGTAAATGAAATATTGTGACCACCTGATCGTCTTTGAAGGAGTACTGTTTCGGAGAAAACTTAAACACCTGATTATTGAAGCCACTCTTCTTGGCCTTCGATTGAACATCCCCTGATAATTCAACGGACATAGTCTCTTTCTCTTTGGCTTGAGAAGACTGCGCCATGTCGCCACATCCTCTATTATTCATACCCCATTTGCCTTTAGGGGTGGATGGTTCGAACTTTTTAGCCGGCTTTTCGACTATCTCCGCTTGCTCGACTAGTTCTTTCCACGTATGGGCTTTGACAGCCCCCATGCAAACCTCTACTGTGTCTAAGAAGTTGTGCCTGCTTGTCTGTAAGAGCATGGGTAATGGCATCCCTGCTGGGCACATCAAAGACAAGTTTCTGAACCGCTCAATGTAGTCACGGACAGATTCACCCTTCTTCTGTACGGTAGAGAGGAGTTTGTCCATGGTTACCTCGGTATCGTCCTGATAGAAACGAGAAAGGAATCGGGTTTCCAGGTCGATCCAGGAATTGACGGAGCTCGGAGGGAGACTTCGAAACCAGTCAAATGCTACCCCCTTTAAGGTGCCAATGAACAGTCTAGCCATGATAGCATCATTGTCTATAACATTATCGGTCTAAGACCAGAAATAATAGATGTGCTGGTTTGGCGAGCTCTTACCATCGTACGTATGTAACGTTGGTGGTTTGAACTTTGGTGGGTATGGTACTGAATCCCAGTCCAGCGGGTGAGGACGGACTGCCCGCACTTTCTTTAATTCATTCCTCTGAGTTAGGGATGCGATTTAAGATTGGATGCCTTTAAGGACTTCAGCGTCCAAAGAAGAACCCTCCTTCGACTTCTCCGTCCTTGGCTGTTCGTTGCTAAGATGTTCTTCCTCATCTGGTTACTCCCGGTATCATTATTATTTCGATTATTGAGGAGTTGAGCGAGCATCCGTTGAATGTTATCCAAAGCTTCTTGCTGGGTCTTGGAAGTTTGCTCCTGAGCTTCCAAATATCGACGAAGGTCATCATTACCGTTATCAGCCATATTCACTGATACTCTGTCTGTTCGCACTGAGCTGACTGTCGCCGAAGAGGCATACCCACTGTCTTCGTCCTCTTCATCAGACCATTGGACTAATCCTTTCATTGGTTCTGGTGAGGTTACTGCAGTTGAGGAAGATGGCTGTTCATAACTGTAGGAATTGCAACCCTCGATCTGGTATTTCGGAAGACACCTTCTTAATGTACCAAGACTTCGCCCAAGGCAGGGGTATAATCTGGATCTGGGGAACTGCAGGGAGTGTCGTGGGACGCTCGTCTGCCCTACGCGGCTCTCGTCCTTTTCCGATCATGTTAACGGATGCAGAGGGTAGATCTCGCGATACGCTCCTTTTGTGATGTTTCACCGGAGCTTGCACCGACAATCGATCAAAAACTGATCGTCGGCCTGGAGGAGTGGCGAGGATTGGTCCTAGCCAGCAATGGACTTAGTGGACTGTCACCAACTGACATCCCACTTATTGACAATAGGAGGAGAAGTTTGGAAAGACTCTGACTTCCGTTTGCTTGTCAAGAATTCCCGCAAGTCAGACCCAGTTGGGCCTAAATGATCCAGTGCAGAGGCTCTGTTGTTTGCGCATAGGACGATGTCCTGCTCTTTTTATCACTGCAGAGGTGGTTAGCACTAAATAGTGCTTCAGCTCTAGCTTCGCGGCTAAGAACTTTGGAATGTCCTTGGGTGTTGAAGCTGCATAAGCACCGCTGTCAACACTTAGGGACGATCCCTTAGCTCCACTACAAAGTGCGAGCTTAGCGCTTGATGGACTGGGGAGCGAAGCACGCTGTGGTGCTTTTTCTGCTATGTTGTTGCGAAGGTGATTAGCCTTAGATAGTGTTTTGGCTCTAAATTCGCGGCTAAAAGCTTTGGAAACGCCCTTGGGCGCTGAAGCTGCATAAGCACCGCTATCAGCACTTAGGGACAATCCCTTAGCTTCGCTGCGAAGAGCGAGCTTAGTGCTTGGAGAACCAGGGAACGAAGCACACTGTGGTGCTTTGGTTCCAGCTTTGCGGCTATGAATATCATGCGTACCCTGAGGTACAGTAGCTTCGCTCATGAGAATGAGGCTGGCGCAAGGAGTTACTGCTCCTGAATTAGGTGAAGGCATGGTCGTCGTGACTTCGCGGCTGACATTCTTGACGAAACAGGCAGGCCTCTTGCCTTTTTCTTCGCGAGAGAGATGAACTTGTGGCACAGCTACAATTGAGGCTTCATACAGAGCCTTCTGCTTTGGCCTCCACATCTGCTTTGACAAGGAGACCTAGGTTCGCAGGGAACCTGACTAGCCACACGCGAGGTTGAGGGGTGTTGGAAGAATTCTCCTTCCGATTTCTGCTCCGAAACTTTGGCCATGGAGACCTTTATATGCTTTCGTGCATGGAGCATTAGACCACCCCCAGAGAGGACTTCTTCAAATTTTCCTTGGACGAAGTGCACGACTAGGTTCTTGAAGGAGACGGGCTGAAGATTCTGACCCTTGTATTGTGGGCCTGCTTCCTTGTTGCGCCAGAGGACCGTGGTAGGCTCGCGGGAGCCTTATCTGTCTCCACAGAGACTTGCTTTGAAGGTTTAGCCAGAGGGGCTCCGGCCTTGCCGGCTTCCTTGAATTCAGAGATAGACCCAAAGGTCTGTTCGTTGCATTGCGACACTTGACTCTCAACAGTGGAGAATTCGATTCCCCAGCGGAGTCGCCATCTTGTTTTCCATTGATTTTGCAAAGGGAAAAACTTACAAAAAAGTATCGAGGAGCTAAATTACAAGTAACACAAAAGATTACAAGTAGATCTCCTCTGAGATTCTGGAGAAGTGTGCCGATAGGAGTCTGGTCAGTGCGCGACCACTTTGTCCCTTTGACGATGCGATCGATAGGATTCCCTTCTCGCCTGGTTCGGGGAATCAGAGAACAGAAGGTTGGTAGAACCCTCTTGTTGCTTCTCAAACTGCCTCCGTTTGGGAATTCCTTCTTGCCTGGTTCCGAAAATTTCTTGAGAGGAAGGAAGGTATTAGGGTATCAGCACCCTGATTAGAGAAGTAGTTCTCTGAATTCTTAGAAGTAAAAGAATAGATCTCTGTTTAGCCGTCTCTCTCTCTCTCTCTCTGTTTTAGCCTCTTCACCTCGTGTGTTTGGTTGTATGCCTCTGGTGAGTTATTTATAGGGAAAGCAGGGGTAAAATCGTCCCTTGAAAATCTGGAAACAGATTGAATCAATCTGTTTAAATCTGAAAAGTAGCCTTGCTGCGAGGCTAGAATTAGCTTCTGCAAAGCTAGAAGTAGCAGGTAGCGTCGATCTCCTGATCTGTTTTGATTCTTTTCAAATAATTGAAAGATCTCCCCTGATCTTCTTACTTGTTTTAGGAGAGTCAAGAGATTATGGTAAACAACTACCAAATTTGATCTCAGATTTGATCTCGATTAGATTTGATCTCATCTGCAGATTTAATTGGTCAAAGGTGACCATAAAAGACCCGCAGCGGAGCTGCTGCGTCGAGCTCGCAGCGGAGCTAGAAGGAGCATCTGGCGAAGTCAGAAGAAAGCTCTTCAGCAGAGCTGGATGATCATCATTGGCGAAGCTACCGACCATCTGCGCGGTTGCGTGTGGCTTCGAGCGAAGCTGACTCTCTGCGGAGTTAACTGAGTACTTCAGGCGAAGCTATAAGTTAGCTCTCCGATAGAGCTTTGAACAGCTTCAAGGCGAAGTTGGACAATCTTAGCCTCTCAGGCGAGGCTATCCCTTGGGCTCATGTGATGCTAAGTGTTAAGCTAACCAAATATCTTAGACCTGCTTAGGTCTCTTCAAAGACAATCTGGATTCACTGTCTGCTTCACTGGATCAGTAGAGTCCAAGTTGCTACTTTGTCCCTCGGAGATGGGTACAGAATTGGTCGTCAGCTTATCTGTCACTTGTCTTTTGTAAATGTCAACAAGTTTAGATATTATTCAGGCCAGTAAGAATCTTGTCTTAAACTATGAATCTAAATGCAAGTAGAAAATATGAAGAAACAACTATCCATCACCATAAGTCATCAAGGGCACTCAAAAGTCCCCAAACTTAAACTATGAATCTAAATGCAAGTAGAAATAAATTAGAACAACTATCCATCACCATAAGTCATCAAGGGCACTTGCAATAGCAAGGCAAGTTCGATGCTATAGGTTTCATTTGGATTATCATCAAAACCCAATAGAAAAAGAGTAAGAGAAGAAGAAGCACATAAAAATGTAACTTTGATTCAATAAAGTAAAAATGGAAGAAAAGAAGAACAACTTACACCGGTGTAACCCTCAGTATAAGCATTACTCTCATTCCTCCATGAAACTCTTCTCTAGTCTCAGTTACATAAAAAAATAAGAATTACATAAGTAAAAAGTAAAAACCCAAGTTACAAATTAAAATACAGCCTAACCTATGCTATCTGCTGAATCATTCTCTCTGGCCTCAGAATTTGCAGGTATTTATAGTAAAAATAGAAAAGGGGAGAGCCTTTGAAGAAAGGGGAGCAAATGCTCCCCGTATCTCAACTGAAATGCGATGGATCTGCGGTATTTTTGTGGCCAGATGGCCAGATCCAGGGGATGCAAGTCACTGGTTTAATGTTTTATTGTTTATCTATTTGGTTTTTCGATTTGAGCTACAGATTTGATGATATTAGTGTTAATCTTCCCCTAACTGAAATGGATTCATAAAAATCCGATTTTAACTGGTTTCCATTTTGTTATCCCCCTGATTTGCTCTGATCTTCAGCTGAACATTAGTCCTTGTTCTTGATTTTGATTTAATCTAAATTTCAGTAGGCTTTTGGGCTCGTTTTCTCTCCTCTTTCATTTAGTAAAGGCCCTACAAATAATTAGATAAAAAGATAATTAAATGACAGAGTTTATTAAACAAAATAATATGGTAGTGTGATGATAAATATGCAATATTAGTAACCGATCAAGTCCACATACAGAATCCGGCCTTCCCAAGGTCGGACTTTCAACTAGACAATAAAAGGGCCCGCGGGACCCCTCTTTTATTATAAAAGAGGGGTGCTACAGGTCCCCTCTGTATGTTGACCCTCTCTCGCTCTCTCCCTCTCTCAACTTCAGTACCCCCTTCTGCTCTTCTCTCTTCAAAGTTTGCCCTAACCTACAAATACCCGACCGCCGACCCCCAATTCTCGCCGCCAGAAGTCGCCGACCCCGCCGACATCAACTCCCGACTGTCGACATCGACCTGCAGGTCATCTCTCTCTATAACGCATCTCTCTCTAGCTCGTCTGTAACACCCTGTTCCTGAAATACGTACTTAGATACGTATTCTGATTTTTTGATCATATTCTATCAAATTTCTCTCGTATTTTTTTGTTTTATGATTATTTATATCATCATTGGTATTTGGATCCGGATCCTTGGATTCGAATCAACCCGAGTCTGAACTGGAGACCTGATGCCAGTGTATTGATTGATTTGACCTTTCTAATAGTTAGATTTAACAAATTTCAATTTCAAACATTATTTTCTAATATTCTAGATTTTTCATGAGTTTCTGAAATTTTTCTGAATTAAATTGCAAAATTTTTAAAACTGGTATCGACCGGTGCCGCCGATCGATTCTCGAAATTTAATTTACAAATAGAGTTGAATTTCCAGAAATAACTTTCACCTTATCTCTTAGAATTATATTATCTATCTAAACGAATTTTTGAAGATTTTTCTGAATTTATCAAAGTTTGGCCGGTTTTGGCATCGACTTGTATCACTGGTAGATTTCAGGATTTTTAATTTGAAAATGAGATTGAATTTCTTAAATCCAATTCCACCTATACATTAAAATAATATTTTCAATTTTTGATAATTTTTGGGGATCGTTTCGAGTTACTTCATTTTTTGGACATTTTCAGAGTTTTCGGTGTTCCCAGATTTCGGTTATCCAGATTTTTTTCTTTTCTTTTATTTTTTTCCCAATTTTCCTCCTCCACCCATTTTCTCTCTCCTTTCCTTTCCTTTCCTTTTCTTTTTCTTTTTCTCAATTTTTTCTCCAAATCCCCCAAAATATCTTCTCATCCCCCTTTCTCTCTCTCTCTCTCTCCTCTCTCTCTCTCTCTCTCTCGCTTCTCCTTCTTTCTCCCTCCAACGCAGACCCACGTTTGGGTCCAAACCTGAACGTGGTTCTTCCCCTGACAAGATGTGGGGCCCCCCTCTTCTCTCCTATTTAATTTCTAAATCTTCTTTCTCTTTCCTTTATCTCTTTTAATTTTTCTTTCTTTCTTAATCTTCTCTCAATCTCCAATCTCCCTCACTCTATCTCTCCTCCTCTCTCCTATATTGATGGCCTGCTCCTATATGCATATGCTGATGACATAGTTTTTAATACATGCTCTTGAACTCAAATTTATCGATACACGTGTGCCTGTCCCTATATGCCACTTGGCTTTCGCCTTACCACTCGTTCGGGAGTTCTGACTCCCCTAGATCTGCATATCCAAATCCTGGTGTTGGTGAATTCTCTCGGTTGCTGATCAGAGATGTGCAGTGAAGAAAGTATGGATCATCGACAGAACGTTCAGAGTTCTTTCCTTCCAGACCCCCTTCTCGGCTCTCGAGTTTTTCTTTCGTAACTCGTGAGCATCTTTTGTATTGTTCGTATTTGTATATCTCTTTGTATTCTCGCATTTGCGCCTAATGGTGATATAATATTCTTATAATATTGTGTCACATCCTATGATCACTTTGTAATTGTACTCATATGTTGGAATGTATAATGCCCCCACATACTTTTGTACTCTAATTCTTGCATGTACTGATGCTTAGCATATATATGTGAGGGTATTTCTTACTTGTGTATATATGTCGTAGTAATATCTCCGTACCTGTGAGATCAGGGCATTACAAAGTGATATCAGAGCCTAGGCTCTCACATCTATAGTACAATCAGTCAGCAAATTAATGGTAATAAAATTTGCAACTGAAACACATAAGTCCGTGTTATACAATTCAACTACAAGTATAGAGTTGTCTATTTTGATCATCCTTTCTTTGATTCCAAAATCCCTTCTATTTTCACTATCCGAATTTCGTAGTCTCTATACCAACTTAAGATATGGGTAGATTAGTATTGTAGTGGCAGGATAGATGTGGTTCACTCTACCTTGTTTGGGTATTCTTTGATTCTAGTGCATCGTGTTATCTTATACTGGTCAGTTCTTCAGTTTCGTATTCTTATCTTATTTGTATGGATGCATCACGGGGATCAGTACAGAAAGTAGCGTAGCCATCACTTATGTAATCAGACAGATGGTGCCACTGGGTGTTAGTATGAAACGGTTTTCTAGATTCAGAACTTCTACTAGACAGAGTTATGGTCTTCTCTATTTTATTCCAGTAACAGTCACGATCTCTTCTATCAACTTCACAGAACTCGGATATTTTCAGAAGGGATCTATTGTAAAGTTGACATTGAGAGGACAACACTTATGACTTTTCTCGGTTATTGTGAATTCTTGACCATGTTCTTAGGAGCCACAACGCCCAACATTCTTTATGAATTTGATGAACCACGAACCCTACTAGCCTCGCCAAATTAGAGTCATATTCTAGCCACACGAGCTCAACTAGGTATGGGCTTTGCTACACCCTAACGCTGAGCATTTAGCGTTATGTTACGTGCTAAATTCACTGCATGAGCTTCGCCATGTGCGAGCTTTGCAGAGCATTAGCTCCGCCGCACCCTATTACTAAGTGTCTGACGCTGTGTTACGCATAGGTCCCACCTGGTCCTGACTTTGCTTGTGACTAGTTCTGTCAGAGTTTAGTACTCTAGCCTCGTTCCCCGGGTTTCTTCTGTCTAACGTAGTTTCATGGATTTAATGATATGGGTTTTCTCGCTGCATATTGACCAACTTGTCATGATCTTTATTGATGATCAAGTCGGCCAACCTTGCAGAGTTTGAGCGTTCTCAAGGTACTTAATCTATAGACGGGCTATCATCCAAAGGGTAGTTCTTATAAATTTTCGTTATACTTATCAGAGTAATCGATGCCCATCATTTAGATCTCGTTATTATCAGTTGTTCTTCATTTGTATATTCATGATCAGTTCTATCGGGTTTTCTCCATCTAAGGTATTATGGTCTTCTTTCAAAGTGGCAGAAACAGGCTGAATATCTAGTAGTCTCATTATAGACTCTTCATTAGGAACATCTTCACGAGCAGCAAAGTAAGTATGCATTCTAAATAGGTAAGTACTGTATTCTTGGGTCACGTCATTTCAAAAAGAAGTTATCTCGTCGATTCCAACGGAATTCAGGCAGTGGAAGTTGGCTAGTTTCGAAGTTAGCTTATTTCATATTATTCAGAATGGGTCAGTGTAAAAAAGTTCTAGTAGATAGTTCTATGAAAGAGATAGTTCGGCTACACAGTATCCCAGTTATTTTTGTGTTAGACAGAGACATGAGATTCAGATTTTGGTTCTGTTAAAGTCTTCAGAAAAATTAGGGTCTCTTCTTCTATTTAGCTTATCTTTTCACTTTCAGTCAGTCCGGGCAGCCCAAGTAAACCATTTATATTTCTATTTATCTTCATCAGAAAGAATTTTCTTATTGAAAGTTATCAAACCCGCATTGATATAGTACCGTCCGCAATTTTGTACGGCAGGAAGTGAGAAGACGTTCAGGTCCAGAGTTATCGATCGGTAAATCATGAACATTGCTCTTAGTTATTCATATCTTAATTGGTATAATCTGTGTCTCTATCGTTTCTGTGTTCATCATCCCCTTATCGAAATTTCGAGGACAAAATTTTGTCTGGTGGGTAAAATGTAACACCCCGTTCTCAGAATACGTACTTAGATATGTATTCTGATTTTTTGATCATATTCTTTTGAAATTTTTCTTGTATTTATTTTTGTTCTATGATTTTTTATATCATCATTGGTATTTGGAACCGGATCCCAGGATTCAGAATCAACCCGAGTCTGAACTTGAGACATGATCCCAGTGTATTAATCAATTTGACCTTTTTGATAGTTATATTTAAGCAATTTTAGTTTCAAATATTATTTTTTAATATTTTAGATTTTTTTACATGATTTTTTTGAATTTTTTTGAATTAAACTGCAAAATCTTCAAAACCGGTATCGACTCTTGCTGTGATCGATTCTCAAAAATTTAATTTGCAAACGGAGTTTAATTTCTAGAAATTACTTTCAAATTATCTTTTAGAATCATATTTTCTATCTAAACATATTTTTGAAGATTTTTCTGAATTTATTAAAGTTCGACCGGTTTTGGTATTGACTAGTATCGCTGATCGATTTCATGATTTTTAATTTGAATACAAAATGAATTTCTTAAACTCAATTTCACCATGTACCTTAAAATAATATTTTCTATTTTTGAGAATTTTTTGAGATCGTTCTGAGTTACTTTATTTTTCGGGTTTTTTCAGAATTTTCAGTATTTTCCCCAGATTTCGGGATTTATATAGATATTTTTCTTTACTTTATCTTTTTTCTATTTTTCAATTTTCCACCTCCACCCATTTTCCTTCTCCCCTTTTTCTTTTTCTTTTCTTTTCTTTTCTTTTTCTCAATTTTCCACCACCACATAAAAATCCCCCAAAATATCTTCTCCTCCCCTAGTAACTCTCTCCTCCTTTTCTTTCTCCAACTCAGACTCGCGTTCGGGTCCAGACTCGAACGCGATTTGATTTGTCACATACATTGCATTCATGTTGTCACTTTACCACACTTGTTTGCTAATAAATGACATTAATAAGTGTCTTTTTTCTTTGCTAAATGTAGGCCCAAATGCTCAAAGGAATAAAGGAGAACAAGCCCAAAAGCCCACTTTATTCTGAATTAATTCAGAATAAATTCGAAGTGAAAAAGTCTAGGCTATATCTTGGCAAATCAAGGGGTGAGAAAAATCCTCCTTGAATCGAGGAATCAAAGCCAAAAAAATCAAAAGCTGATTCAGTCAGTGGTTGAAGCAGCAACAAGAAAATCAGCAGGATATGCGAGAAGCCCTTCATACCAGGAGCCTCCTCCCCTTTGGTGTGGCCACATGGCCACACCAGTGCCGCAAAAACGCGGCCCAAGCCGCGTTTTTGCGGCAAACTGAATTCAGTTGGGGGAGCGTTTGCTCCCCCAACGTTCCCGGGATCCTGATGCGTGGGTTTTTGGCTATAAATACCTCTTTCAGTAGAGAAAAAGGCAGCGAAGACTAGAATTAAATTTTGCTTTTATTTTCTTAGGATCTAGGTTCTTTGTTAGCTAGAACTCAAGTTGTAATTTCATTGTTTACTTTGTAGTTCAGTCTAAAAAACTTGTGAGAGAGAGGACAGAGAGCTTGTAATCGAAGATTGAAGTGACAGCAATACAAGAAGCAAGCCTCCTTTTCTTCCACTCGTGTCTCGGTATGTTGTGCATATTTATGTTTGCTTTATTGTTTTCCATGGATAACTAAAAGGTTTTCTGGACTAGCTATCGACTCTCTTTTGTTTTCTTCTCTTCTGTTTTCAAAAGAAAAAGTCTCGATGACTCATATGCATGCCTCCCTTAAAAGCCTTTCTTTTTGAAAGTGTTCTTGAAGGCACATGAGGATGGGTATGGATAGTTGAATTCACCATTCTCTCTTGAACTTTTTGTGAATCGTTTTTAATTCATTCTTGCTTCTTCGTGCTTTATGTCTTAATATCCGACTCCAACTCTTTCTTGAAGAAAAAGGACTCAACCCTTCTGCATCTTATGTGCTTTACTTAATGCTTTCTAAAAAAAAAGCAACTTTAAGTTTTGCAAATGATAACTTGAGGGACTTAATACTTTAAGAGAAGAATGAACAATTGAGTAGGAAGATAGTAAGCCCAGATTTGATTTCATATTATAAACCAACATCACAACTCTTAAAGCTTTTTACAAATCACCTTCTCCAAATCCTTTTCTGAAAGTTGAAATTTCTCTTTTTCATCTCTTTTCCTTACATTCTCTTTTTCCTAAAAAACGAACACAAATTTCTTGTTTTTAAAACGACTCATCGAAAAGCTTCCATCGCATCCCTCCTTGTGGACACGACCCGTTAGCCACAAGCTACACGGTACATTCTTAAACTTATTGGTTGTTTCTCTATTTTAGCAATCAATTTTTGGCGCCGTTGCCGGGGAGGGAACGGTGTAGTTGTTTTAACAACTCTTGTGTGTTTGTTTCAGGGACTCGAAGATCAAGATCTAGCATTCAAGCTTTGCCAAGAAGACTTGAAAATTCTGTGCCCCTACTCTCGAAAGTAGGAAACAGAATTTCAAGAAATTGCTTTGCAAATCTGAAATTTTTTTGGGACTACTAAAAACTTTGTTTTGCAGGACATATTGCTCGCAAAAACTTTAGTTTTTTACATGTCATATTTGTGCTAGTGTTTCTATCCAACATCCCTATTTTTAAGTCAACAGTAAAATATTCGTTGAAAGTTAAAAATTGATTAGACATTTGCATTCTAGGCACAAGTCTTTTCAATTCTTTTACTTTACTGTTGAAGAGAGCTGGAGACAAGGTATGTATGCATAGCATATAGTTTAGGAAACATTCTTGGGTGATTTTGCTTTTGAATGCTACTTTCCTATATCTTGCACACTTGCACGAATCAATTCTAAGGGCAAAACCCAAATCAAGATAAGGTGGGGAAGTCATTACCCTTCCTTAGCCCACAAACCATCTCCAAGCACGCACAACCTAAGCCTAATTAAAATTTGATAGACATTGGCCTTAGGGACATTTCGAACTCAATAGGAGATTATCTTAAAGAGGAAAAGTGTTGGAAATTGACTCCTGTAAAATCAGTGTCAAGGAAAGGGATTGAGGGCCGAAAGCCCGAAGATTGGTGGTTACTTAATTAAGGAACGTCTTTTGACGGAAAACCTCCCACCAATCTTGCCCTGACCTGGCTGATTAGCTTGTGGTCAAGGTCTACATTCTACCTCTTGTGGACAATCAACCAGTTAGGAGTTGTCTAGGTCAAGGATACCTTAGACTAGGCTTGGTTGATTTTTATTGTTGACTGCTGTTTGAACTTGTTGTGATTGTGATTGTGTTTGTGTATGCAAGTGTGGTCGAGAGACCCCAATTCATATAGGTTGACTAGGAACACATCACCACCTAAATTTGAACCAAGACCAGATCCGATAATGGCTCAATCCACCTCACTGCATGATAGGTTCTACCCCATTAGGACCTCACTTCCATCGTGCATTTCACTTCCATCGGTTGGTGAATACAATTTCGAGCTCAAGCCTCAATTCATCAACACACTCCCCAAATTTCATGGTCTAGAGTCCGAAGATGCCTACTTCTTCATAAGAGAATTTGAGAAGTATGTCTTATGATGAAAATCCCACACCTTGTAGACGATGCTATTAGGTGAGATTTATCCCGTTTGCACTTAAGGACCTAGCAAAAAAGTGGCTCTACAGCTTAGCAGCCGGTTCCATCACATCTTGGGATGGTTTCATCAAGGTCTTCTTGAAGAAATTCTATCCTATCCATAAAACCGCTCTCATTAGGAAGACGATCATGCAATTTAAGCAAGAGCCTAGTGAACCGTTCTGGAGGTACTTTGAACGCTTTAAGGACCTCCTTGTCCAATGTCCACACCATGGAATAGAGAAATGGCGACAATACCAAATTCTCTATGACGGTTTAGACTACTCCACCAAAACCCTCTTAGAAAGTATGTGCCAAGGGGTTTTCTTGAAGAAAGATGAAGATGAGGGATGGGATCTGCATGAAAATTTAGCTGAGAAAACCATCCAATGGGAATCTGCGAGTGAGAACCATAAGAATCCTAACTCCATCTCTTCAAAAGGAGGTCTCCACTCCATAGAATCATCCATCGCTAATGAGGCTAAGTTAGCTAATTTAGCTAGAAGACTGGAAGCTCTAGAGACGAAAGAACCAAGTCCAGTCAATCAAGTCAGCCCGAACCAATTTCCACCCCCGGGCTGCACTTACTGTCAAGCCATGAACCATGTATTCGAGGAATGCCCAGTGTTTCAGGCTCAGCAATCCTATCACGAACCGATGAATGCGGCTTTTTCAAGACCGAACAACAATCCTTATGCACCAACGTTCAATCCCGGCTGGAGAAATCACCCTAATTTCTCATGGAGCCAGAACAACAATGACAATTCACGATTCAATCATGCTAACCACTTCCATCATGGTAACAATTCTTCCAATCATCAACCCAACTTCTCCAATTTTCATAATAATTCTCCCAACCATCCACCAAGCTTTCCAAATTATCAACAGAACTTTCCTAACCAAGCTCCACAATCCTCCTTCTAGAATCCTCAATTGGAAAGAAGAATGACTGACTTTGAGAGAAACATGGAGAGATATATGAAAAACCAAGACTCTCTCATGCAAACCATTCAGAGGCTAGAAGTTCAAATGAGTCAACTGGCCAACCCACAACATGAGAGACAAAAGGGTACCCTGCCTAGTCAGCCAATCACCAATCCGAGGAACTCCCAACAAGCTCATCTAGCTGAGGATCCTTCATTTAATCAATGTAATGCTGTGCACATTGAGGTCAGGAAAGAAATTTGATAATCAAGTGTCAACACCTATCAATCCTATTCAGCACAACCACAATCAAGCTTCCACCTCATCCAATCCAATTTCTTCCAATTCAGACGAGTCTGAAAAAGACAAGTCAGCCAGCCAGGTGCACCAGCCTATAGTACCATTTCCGAATAGGCTGAAAAACAACAAGCAAAACCCACACATGGACAAGATAATCGAGATGTTTAACCAAGTGAAGATAAATGTGCCACTTCTTGATGCCATCCAACAAGTTCCTTCCTATGCTAAGTTTCTTAAGGACATGTGCACCAAGAAGAGAAAGACTAATGTTCCTAAGAAAGTCTTCCTAGCCACTAATATTAGTGAGCTATTTTCGGGTCCTATCCCTGTCAAGTACAAAGATCCAGGTAGCCCTACCATTGCCTGCACAATAGGACAAGCCGAGATTAGTCGGGCACTTCTTGACTTGGGAGCAAGTATCAACTTGCTTCCATTCTCTGTTTATCAACAACTCGGGTTGGGTGACTTAGTCCAACTCGAGTCACCATCCAACTGGCTGACCGTTCTGTTAAAATTCCAAAAGGGGAAATCAACGATGTCCTGATTCGGGTAGGAGAGTTCATATACCCTGTCGATTTTATAGTTTTGAAGACACAACCTGTGTCCAACTCCAATCGTAGGGCTCAAACTCCGGTCATCCTAGGTCGACCATTCCTTGCCACTGCTAATGCCATCATCAATTGCAGGAATGGGTCTATGAGGTTAACCTTTGGAGACATGACTAGAGAAGTCAATGTCTTCCATCTAGGAAAACAACCCCGTGACATCGAGGACCAAACTTTTGAAGTAAACCAAAATGAGAACTTGACAAGTGAACACGGAGAAGAATTGGAATCAGAAATGGAGATTGACTTCGAGTTAGAGTCTGATGACTTTAATCTCGATCAGGTGGTAGACTCTGCCGTAAATTGGGCTTCAAACCCAATTTCACCTACAATGGAGCCAACAGATTTGACTAGTCCTTCTAGTGAGCCTGCCTCTTCCTTAGAATTGAAAGCCCTTCCTGCGCATCTCAAGTACGCCTATCTAGGCGAAAAGGAGACCTTTCCCGTCATCATTGCCTCTCATTTAAATGACGGGGAAGAAAAAGATTTGAAAGATATTCTAAGGAAACATAAGGAAGCCATCGGGTGGACTATGACTGATATTAAGGGATTAAGTCCAACCATCGTTCAACACCGCATCCATCTCAATGAAGACGCCACACCCAAGAGAGACCCGCAGCGTAGGTTAAACCTATTATGCAAGAGGCTGTTCATGCTGAAATCATAAAACTCTTAGACAATGGGATAATTTATCCCATTTCGGATAGCCAATGGGTCAGTCCTGTCCACGCGGTCCCAAAGAAATCTGGTTTCACCGTAGTGGAAAACGAGAACAAAGAGTTGGTTCAAACTCGTCTTCCCACGAAGATTCGAGTTTGCATTGACTATAGGAAACTGAATGCTGCAACTCGTAAGGACAACTTTCCACTTCCCTTCATTGATCAGATGCTTGAACGTTTAGCGGGTCACGAGTACTACTGCTTCTTGGACGGTTACTCGGGCTATAACCAGATCCCTATCGCTCCTGAGGACCAAGAAAAGACCACGTTTACCTGTCCATTTGGGACATTTGCTTATCGTTGAATGCCATTTGGCTTATGCAATGCCCCAGCAACGTTTCAACGTTGCATGTTGAGTCTTTTCTCTGACATGATAGAGCGCTTCCTAGAAATCTTCATGGATGATTTCTCCATCTACGGAGATTCATTCACTCAATGTCTCCACCATCTTGAACTCGTCCTCCAACGTTGTGCTGAAAAACATTTGACACTAAACTGGGAGAAATGCCACTTCATGGTGAAACATGGAATTGTCTTGGGTCATGAAATATCTAAGAAAGGAATAGAAGTGGATAGAGCCAAAATCGAGGTTATTGCTAAGCTTCCCATGCCCAAATGCGTTAAGGACATTTGATCCTTCCTAGGACACGCTGGTTTCTACCGTAGATTTATCAAGGATTTTAGCAAAATTGCTAGGCCCTTGACTAATCTGTTAGCTAAGGATGTGTCCTTCACTTTCGATGCTGACTGCATCACTTCTTGGGAGAAGCTTAAGAGAGAGCTGATTTCTGCACCAATCATATCTGCACCGGATTGGTCTAAACCGTTTGAGATTATGTGCGATGCTTCTGATTTTGCCATAGGCGCTGTCCTAGGACAACGTATTGATAATAAGCAGCATGTGATCTACTACTCTAGTAGGACTCTCAATGACGCTCAACTGAACTACACTACGACCGAGAAGGAATTCTTGGCAGTAGTGTTTGCCTTAGAGAAGTTTCGTCCCTACCTACTAGGGTCCAAAACTACCATCTTCACCGATCATTCTGCACTTAGGTATCTAATGATGAAGAAGGATGCCAAGGCCCGACTCATTCATTGGATCCTCCTTCTTCAAGAATTTGATCTCGAAAATCGAGACAAGAAAGGTGTAGAAAATGTCGTTGCTGACCATCTCTCATGGATTCCCAATTCTCCATGCAACGAATTACCCATCAATGAGGATTTTCCTGATGAACATCTCTTAGCTATCTCTAGGGAACCTTGGTTTGCTGATATAGTGAATTACTTAGTCACAAACCAAACTCCGTCTCATTGGTCCAAAAATGAAGTCTACCGGTTCTTATCCCAAGTCCGGTATTTCTTTGGGAGGAACCGTATCTTTTCAAGTACTGTTCCGACCAAATTATTAGGAGATGCATTCCCGATGAGGAGGTTAGGAGTGTTCTGTCCTTCTGTCACGAACTTGCATGCGGTGGACACTTTGGTCCCCGCAAGACTGCTGAAAAGGTGCTACAAAGCGGGTTTTATTGGCCCACTCTGTTCAAGGATGCCTATGATTATTGCAAGACGTGCCCTAGATGCCAAATGGTAGGTAGGATCTCACATCGAAATATGATGCCCCTCAACCCAATTCTAGAAATAGAACTCTTCGATGTTTGGGGCATCGACTTTATGGGTCCATTTCCTAACTCATTTGGGAACCAATACATATTGGTTGCTGTGGACTACGTGTCCAAGTGGGTAGAAGCCATTCCTTGTAAAACTAATGATAACAAAGTTGTCATAAAGTTTTTGAGAGAGAACATTTTTTCCCGCTTCGGAACCCCTCGTGCTATCATCAGTGATAATGGCACCCACTTTTGCAATAGATCTTTTGAAGCCCTTATGCGAAAGTATGCCATAACTCACAAGTTGTCCACACCATATCATCCTCAAACCAGTGGGCAAGTTGAGGTTTCAAATAGACAAGTCAAACTTATATTGGAGAAAACTGTGAACCAAAACCGGAAAGATTGGTCCTTAAAACTTGTAGATGCTCTATGGGCCTACAGGACCGCTTTCAAGACAATTTTAGGAATGTCTCCCTATAGGTTAGTCTATGGCAAACCTTGTCACTTGCCCGTTGAGTTAGAGCACCGAGCCTTATGGGCAATCAAGCAGTTGAATTTCGATTTGACTAACGCCGGTGACCTTCGGAAATTACAAATTTTCGAATTGGAGGAATTGAGAAATGAGGCCTATGAAAATGCTAGGATCACTAAAGATAGAGTGAAGATTTTTCATGACAAGCACATCATAAGAAAAACCTTTGTCCCTGGTCAAAAAGTCTTACTCTACAATTCTAGGCTTCATCTTTTCCCAGGAAAATTGAAATCACGATGGACTGGGCCATTCGTTGTAAAAACAGTGTTTCCACATGGTGCAGTTGGGATCAGTGACCCCAAGAATGGAAATGACTTTAAGGTAAATGGTCAACGCCTTAAACCTTTCTTGGAATCGGTGCCGGTAAATGAAACGGTAATGGGTCTTTTTGACCCAGTGTATCGGTAACTTTCCTCCTTTCCATTTTATTTCATGCACTTATACATTTCTTTCATTCATTGGGGACAATGCATGAGATAAGTGTGGGGGAGGGTTCTAACATGACTGATAATAATTTAAAAAAAAACAAAAATTGAAAAGGGTAGACAGTATTTTGATATATTTTTTGTAAGAATTTAAGTCAATTTTAAGGAATAGGAGAATCATAATTAGGATTTCTTACACTTGGTTGAAATAAAATAACTTGTTTGATTTTTAGAGTCAGGAAGTAATTTGGGAAAGTAATTTAGTCTTGATATTTACCTTAATGACATATGCACACAAAATACACTTACACACTTAGGGTTTGAAAACAGAGACTCTTATGCCTTATAAAAAAAATTCTAATTATTGAGTAGTTAGGTGCTTTGGCCTAAGCAAGCCTTAGTATTTATGCAAAAGATAATTAGACAAGTTTGAAAAAAAAAAAGTATTCTCTGATTAAGCTGGGTATTTATGCCTCATGAAGCATAAGTATTCACGCATAAAAGGGGTACCTCGTATAAATAATGTGTATCCTCTGATTAAGCTGGGTATTTATGCCTCATGAAGCATAAGTATTCACGCCTAAAAAGGTTACATAGTATAAATAAAAACCTTAGTTTCGTGGCCTTATCTGCTCGGGTGTTTAGGTCCTTAGGGGTGTTTTCTCACCTGGTGCCCTAAAACCGTCTGGTTTGGGTGTCACCGACTGAAAGCTCGTTACATGGGCAGATTAGAAAGCCTAATGAAATTGAGGAATAAAAGTTCACAAAAAAATAAATAAATATGAGGCATAGGAGTTAATGTTAAAGAACCCTTAGTAAACTTCACAGTCACGATGGTGCATACGAATCAGGGTAAATTAATAGACTAGATGAGAAGTTCAATTTGACTCCTTACTTTAATTGATGACATGTTTTTGAATGGAGACTAAGTTTAAGAATGAAAATTTGATATTCCTATAACTTATAGATTACTTAAGATCTCACAAATATACTTCAAATATTTTCTCCTTCAAAATAAAAAAAATGCTTTTCGAAAATACTAACATTTTCTCTTCCTTTTTGGATTTTGTGGGTGTAATCCGCTGAAAACCCTCACGAGACAAAACTCGTCCTCTAGGGGTGACCTAGAGGTTCAACGGCTTGTTGCACATGCTCAGTGCAATCGAGTGACCTGCGAAAGTGGTCTAATAATTGATTCGAGTTAGTCTAATGATTTTTGCTCGAGGGCGAGCAAAAGATAAGTGTGGGGGTGTGATTTGTCACATACATTGCATTCATGTTGTCACTTTACCACACTTGTTTGCTAATAAATGACATTAATAAGTGTCTTTTTTCTTTGCTAAATGTAGGCCCAAATGCTCAAAGGAATAAAAGGAGAACAAGCCCAAAAGCCCACTTTATTCTGAATTAATTCAGAATAAATTCGAAGTGAAGAAGTCTAGGCTATATCTTGGCATATCAAGGGGTGAGAAAAATCCTCCTTGAATCGAGGAATCAAAGCCAAAAAAATCAAAAGCTGATTCAGTCAGTGGTTGAAGCAGCAACAAGAAAATCAGCAGGATATGCGAGAAGCCCTTCATACCAGGAGCCTCCTCCCCTTTGGTGTGGCCACGTGGCCACACCAGTGCCGCAAAAACGCGGCCCAAGCCGCGTTTTTGCGGCAAACTGAATTCAGTTGGGGGAGCGTTTGCTCTCCCAACGTTCCCGGAATCCTGATGCGTGGGTTTTTGGCTATAAATACCTCTTTCAGCAGAGAAAAAGGCAGCGAAGACTAGAATTAAATTTTGCTTTTATTTTCTTAAGATCTAGGTTCTTTGTTAGCTAGAACTCAAGTTGTAATTTCATTGTTTACTTTGTAGTTCAGTCTAAAAAACTTGTGAGAGAGAGGACAGAGAGCTTGTAATCGAAGATTGAAGTGACAGCAATACAAGAAGCAAGCCTCCTTTTCTTCCACTCATGTCTCGGTATGTTGTGCATATTTATGTTTGCTTTATTGTTTTCCATGGATAACTAAAAGATTTTCTGGGCTAGCTATCGACTCTCTTTTGTTTTCTTCTCTTCTGTTTTCAAAAGAAAAAGTCCCGATGACTCATATGCATGCCTCCCTTAAAAGCCTTTCTTTTGAAAGTGTTCTTGAAGGCACATGAGGATGGGTATGGATAGTTGAATTCACCATTCTCTCCTGAACTTTTTGTGAATCGTTTTTAATTCATTTTTTCTTCTTCGCGCTTTATGTCTTAATATCCGACTCAACCCTTCTGCATCTTATGTGCTTTACTTAATGCTTTCTAAAAAAAAAGCAACTTTAAGTTTTGCAAATGATAACTTGAGGGACTTAATACTTTAAGAGAAGAATGAACAATTGAGTAGGAAGATAGTAAGCCCAGATTTGATTTCATATTATAAACCAACATCACAACTCTTAAAGCTTTTTACAAATCACCTTCTCCAAATCCTTTTCTGAAAGTTGAAATTTCTCTTTTTCATCTCTTTTCCTTACATTCTCTTTTTCCTAAAAAATGAACACAAATTTCTTGTTTTTAAAACGACTCATCGAAAAGCTTCCATCGCATCCCTCCTTGTGGACACGACCCGTTAGCCACAAGCTACACGGTACATTCTTAAACTTATTGGTTGTTTCTCTATTTTAGCAATCGCGATTCTTCCCCTGGTAAGATGCGAGAGTCCCCCTGATTGAGGAAAAACCCGCACACAGAAAATACAATATTTTAAGAATACAGAACAGAAGTGCAAGTGCTCAATGCTACCGCTATAGCGAGTGGCTATGCGGGTCGTAATCTAAAAGGAGGGACTAGCGATGGAAGCTTTTTGTAAGTTCTCTTTAGTTCACTAAAAATGGTTAAAATTCTTTTCTTGTTCTTTAAAAGAACAGAAAAATAAGTTATGTTAAATTGTGAAAGTGGTAGGTTGAAGTAGATGGAGAAAATAGGAAATGAATTTATACAAAAAATTCAAAAGAGTGAATAAAAGAGTTGGGAGATGGTAGTGACCTAACTAGAGAATAAAAAGAAATAAAATCTAAAAGAAGTACTTACCTTCTTTAGTTGATGACTTACCTTAGATTGTTGGCACGTTTACCTTGTTTCGTAGGTGATCAACGCATAATCCATAAGATCAAGCTCAGTCCCCATTTGTATTACATCATCAAGACGAATAAGAATGAAATGATGCAGAATCTTGAGGAGAAGATCATCATTTTGAAATATCAGTGGCAAACACACAATAAGGTTATACTGATGCTACTAGATTCGCTTAGATACCCATCAAGAATCAAAAGAGGAAGTGAAAGAAAACAAGAATAAAGAAGAAAAAGTAACTTTTAATTCGATTAAATAACAATGCAAGAAAAGATGATTACTTACACCGGTGTCACTCTCAGTACAAGCACCTTTCTCCTTCCTCCATGAAATTCTTCTCTTCTCACAGTTACATAAAGAAAATAAAAATTACATAAAAGAAAATAAAAAAAACCTAAGTTACAAACTACAGAATGGCCTAACTTCTACTCTCTGCTTCATCGTCCTCTGTACACTGAGAAATCCCAGTATTTATACGTAAAAATCAAAAAGGGAGAGTGTGAGGAGATAGGTGAACAAAACGCTCCCCGTAAACGCGGCTTGGATGTGGCCAAATGGCCCCAAATGGCCACATCTAAGGAGTGAATGATTCTCTTTTGATTTTATCCCCTTTTGTCCAACTAGATTTCCTTTTTGATCTCTAATTTTGATCTGATTTTCGGTGATCCTCAAGATAACTACTTTGAATTCATATAAATCTGAATTAACTGATTTTATTTGATGTGATCCTCCATGTTATGTATTGATTTTCAGCTGGAATCGCCTCTATCCTCCTGAATATTTGTCTCCATCTTTAATTAAGATTTAAATTTAACAAAATCAGAAGTAAAGTGGCCTTTTGAGCTCATTTCCTTTCCATCTCCATTAGTAACGGGCCTGCATTTTATTAAACAAAATTAACACTAAATACATGATTTATTAGACGATAAATATAGGAATGTGACATTATATATGCAATATAAGTGAGCAATCACACCCCCACACTTATCTTTTGTTCGCCCCCGAACAAAGCGTCAAAACTAATCCTAAGGAATTATTAGATCACTTTCGCAGGTTACTCGATTGCACTGAGCATGTGCAACAAGCCGTTATACCTCTAGGTTCTCCTAGATGACGAGTTTTGTCTCGTGAGGGTTTTCAGTAGATTACACCCATAAAATCCATAAAGAAAGAGAAAAGTATTAGTATTTTTGAAAAGTATTTTGAAAAGAAAGAAAAATATTTGAAGTATTATTGTAAGATTTCAAGTAATTTATAAGTTATAAGAAAATTGAATTTTTCATTCCTAAACTTAGTCTTTATCCAAAAACTTGTTATCAATCAAGGTAAGAAGTCAAACTGTATTCTCATCTAGTCTATTACTTTACCCTAAGTCATATGCACCTTCGTGATTGTGAAATTTTGACTGAGGGTTCTTTCACTCTAACTCTTATTCCTTATTTTATTTATATTTTTTGTGCTATTATTCTTTAATTCTATTAGGCTTTCTAATTTGTCGATGTTACGAGTCTTGGATCGGTGACTCCTAAACCGGACAGCCACAGGGCACCAGGTGAGAAAACACCCCAAGGACTTAAGGACTCGAGCAAATAAGGCCACAAACTAAGAATTTTATTATATGTACCACTTTTATGCGCGAATACCTATGCTTTATGAGGCACAAATACCCAGCTTAATCAGAGATTTTTGATATAAATATATATATTTTTAAATAAGTCATAAGAATCTTTGTTTTGAACCATAAGCGTGTAAGTGTATAAAGCATGCATATTTCATTAAGGTAAAAAGCAAGACAAAATTATTTTTCCAAATTTTCTTCCTAACTCTAGAAATCAAACAAATAATCTTATTTTGACCAAGTATAAGAAATTCTAATTATGATTTTCCTATTTCTTAAAATTGACTTAATTTCTTACAAAAAATATGTCAAAATGTTTCTCTCATTTCAAAAAGTTTTTTTAAATTTTATATAAAAAGAAAACCTATGTTATGTTAGAACTCTTCCCCACACGTCATTCATTGTCCTCAATATATGAATGAATGTATAAATGCATGAAAAAGAATAAAGGGAAGGAAAATATTACCTTAAGGTGGTAGTTTCAGTGACGGTTGGATTGGGCCAAGCGTTGCTACCCAATCAAGATAATATGGTGATTCCCAGAACCCACCTTTATTGACCCCTTTTTTATGTGCATAATTACAATCCCAAATATGAATAAAATCATGAAAGTTCCTATCATGAAACTTATTCCCTCTACATGACCAGTCTTGAAAAATCATCACGGAGTCATCATAGTCAATACATATGTCAAACAAAAGAATGTGACTTGGTGGAATAATTGACTTGAATTCAAAAGTGATAGGTTCGGGAACCATTACTAACTCAGGAAAATCAACTTTGGGTTCGAGAGTATGTTTTGATTCAAGAGTTGAGTCAAAATCAAAGAATTGAAATTCACATTCTTCTCCCATGAATGGAATGTGACTATCCAAATTTGGTGATTTGATTTCTAGATCTATGGGTACAGGAATAAATGTTGGCTCCGAAAATTGGTCCAAATTGGGTAATGATACCGGAGTCAACATAAATTTGAAAATGGAAATTGATTCAAAAGGTTAGGGATCAGGGTCACATTCACATTTAAGTTCAATCTCATTGAATGAAAAACTTACCAATTTGTATAAGGTTTGAAATTGGTCAAGTTCAAATTTGTGTGATGAAATTGAGTCTTGATCAAAGTCTCCAAGATACTAAAATTCTTCGTTCCTATCAATATGTCTAGGGCAATCGGGAATGGTCGAACATGTGTTAGGTGGAGTTTCCTCATTCCTATCTTTCAGTATGTTTATATAACGACTCATTTATGTTTCTAACCTATCGATAGATTGAAAAAAATTATTTTCGGATTGAATTAGGTTTTCTATACTCCTATTTGAGTCCATAGGTTCTTCTTCTTGTTGTGGGACTTAGAACATGGACTAAGGATCTTGGATTTGGAAGTCTTGTGGGAATTGTGAGTCTATCATTTTCAGCTTTTGTTCTTGGGACTCAGTCATGGATTTTATACTTTTCATAACCTCAGATTTTTCTTCTATTGGTTGATCATGATTAGGAAAATTATATGCTGAATGTTGGAGTGACAATATGACTCGGGAAAGTTGTATCCCCTCGACTCTGTGAAGAGCAGTGATTATTATTTCAGTTTTGTTCATAGTATTGGGACTGGGTCATGTATTGATTCGGATAAGACCAATCTGACACACTTGATTGGTTAAAGTTATGATATGCCGGGTTAGTAATATTCGAGTCAAAAGAGGTCGAGGTGTAATATGGATTGCCATTAAAATTGAAAAAATTGTTGTTATAAGCCATATCACACAAGAAATGTCAAAAACAAACAAAGAAAAACAAACAAATAAAAAGAAAAAAATCTAATATAAATTAGGGTAAACCTTAGACCTAGACGACTCCCAACTGGTTAGACTGTCCATAGGGGTATATTGTAGAATCTGACCACAAGTTAATCGGCCAGGCAGGGGCAAGACCAGTGGGAGGTATCCATGCTTAAGCAGCGGGCTTAATTATGCCAAATCATTGCTCTTCGAGATTTCTGCCTTATCAATCTCCAATCTTTGACACCGATTTGGTAAGAGTCAAATTCTAATCAACTTCCCCCTTAAGTCAGTCTCCTATTTGAGTCCGACATGTCCCTAGGGCCAACGTCTACTCAGTTTTAGTTAAGCTTGGGTTAGTGAGTGGGGAGATTATTTGTGAGCTAAGGGAGGATAATGACTTCCCCACCTTATCATATTTATAGGACAAGCCTTAATTTAGTTTAGTGCAGTGTACAAGTATATAGAAAAAGTAACACTCAAACAATATTTCATATAATAATAAACCTTATACTAAACGCTATTCACACATGTTGGCCCAATGGCCTTCCACTCTAGTTTTGATGATGATCAACACTCATGTAGTTATGTTTACTAATATTCTTGTGTTTCTAAGTTTCAGATCATTAACAGGATATTAGGTTGGTGATTAGCTTCATCAAGATGATTAGAAGCTATTCTTGATGATTCCGGTGCCAAAGCTTAAAGATCATACCTTTGCACTTGGAGAGTCACGGAGTTTGGACCGAGTCTACTTGAAGATGAAGATCGACAAGAAGACTTAGGTATCTAGTTTAGAGTTTGTGTTTTAGATCCATTTGTAAAGCTTAGTTTAGTTGATATGCTCAAGTGCACAAAACACACGTTTTATGATTTGATATTTGGTTTTTATGAATAGTTGATCAAAACAAGTTTACATGTTTTATATGTATAGTAGATGTATTCTAGTTATACATACATGTTTTTAACTTGCTAAACAAACTTATTTTGATATCCCTATTCATGTTTTGAAAAAATCAAGTTTGATAAAAATACAAGTTTTGTTTTTGATAAAATTTGCAAGACACAAAAATAAATTGATATGTTGATATATTGTCTTGAAATTTTTATCACAGGTGTATGTTTTAATATAAAATGATAAAACAAATTTTGTGAATTTTTTAGAAGTGTTAAAAGATTTTTAGAAAATATTTTACACTATTTTTCTGACCCTGCACTGTGCCTGCCAGGCCAGTTCGGTCGACCGGACCGGTCGACCGCACCAAGTGGCCGGTCGACCGGGTCGGTCGACCGATGTGCACAATCGTGCACGCTGGCGACACATGTAGTCGGTCGACCGAGTTGAGAGCTCTGCTCTCGGGAATTTTCGGTCGACCGGACCGGTCGACCGCTGCTGCCCAACGGTCACATTTTTGACCGTTGGCGGTCGACCGGGCCGGTCGACCGGCAGTTGGTCAGACTGCCACATCAGCCTAACGGCTAGTTTTTCCTAGGGGCTATATATACCCCATTTATCCATTGTTTTGGCTAAGATTTTTAGAGCTAAAAATTCCAGACTTTCTCTAGTGTTTAAAAGAGTTTTTAAAAGGGTTTTAAGCCAAAAAGATTTCATCTTATTTGTTTTTGGGTTTTTGGAAAATCAAAGAAAACTAGGTTTTGGGATTTTGATTTGATCTTTTATTTCTATCATATACAAGAGATTTCCCAAGTAGTTTTTCTTTGTTGCTTGTTTCCAAAAACACTTAGTTTCCACACTTGAGCCATATCTTCTATCCTAAACTATTAGGATCTTGTTTTTGTGGAAAAAGAGAAAAGAGAGTGTTTGAGGTTGTTGTTGTAAACCTCTAAGTTGTACACCCTTATTCTTGTTGTATCCCTCTTCGGTAGAGGTGATCGGGTGATTGGTTTGTGAGCCTCTTAGGTAGAGGTGTTTGTTGTAGTTGGCTACGGGCCGTATCCCTCTTCGGTAGAGGTGGATTGTGGTTGTATAGCCTCGGTGGCTTTGTAAGTTGAGAGAGGAGTTTGGTACTCCTTATAGTGGATTGGGAAATCCTACACGGTGGTGTAGGCGGGGATGTAGAGTTGGGTACTCGAACCTCGAAACAAATCTTTGTGTTAGCGTTTGATCCAATTTCTCTCAACTCTCTCTCATTTATATTGTGCAAAGCATCATACTTCATATCATCATATCATATTTGCTTGTGTTGAGCATAATTCATATTGCCATATCTTATTGCTTGTGTTGCCTTGCATTATTTCATATTGTAATTTATCCTTGATTGCTTGGCTTGATTGTGTGTGCACATATTTCTTATTGCTTGGATTGCTTGTGTGTGTGTGCCTAACTTGTACTCATCCAACAAGAGCTTCACATAGCGCCTCAACCCATTTCAAGGGGAATCAAGGGGAGTTAGTCCAGAGCCTCGCAAGGGGAATTCGGCTACACTTGTTGTATTGTATTAGTTGTGCATAATTTGCATTAGCTTCCGCATTTAGCGCACTTAGTTTGCATTAAGTTTCTTAGATTAGCACTTACACCTATTCACCCCCCCTCTAGGTGTTTTTCAATTGGTATCAGAGCTAGTGCTCCTGATTCTTAGGCTTAACATCCTAGGAGTGAGATCCATTTGCTTGCTAATCTCATTTGCATTTGTTTGTTTGCACATTCATATATAGTTTACCATGGACTTCATGACCCCTCCTAGCTTTGACCCTTCCAACATTGATGTTTGGAAGTATAGGATGTCCATGTACCTAAAAACCCTAGGTTTGCATGTCTTCCTTGCCGCCACCAAGAGATGTTATCTTGGTGATGGTAATCATATAGGGGCCAATGCACTAGCCCTAGAGGCCATTAGAAGCACTCTTCCTAAAGATTATCTCTTATGTGTTTCTAACTTTGATTCCGCCTTTGCAGTGTGGAACAAATTGACAACCACCACCACCTCCAAGCTTAAATTGCCAATCCAAGAAGAGGAATCTAGTGGAGAATCCAACTCTCAATGCTTCATGGTCCAAGGGAATGACTCCCTTGAGGTACACTCGGAAACTCCATTAGATAGTGATGATGATGCTAGTTCTTCTAGTAATGATATTGTTGATCCCCATGCTCTAAATGAAGAACTTTCTATAGTATGTGAAAAGTTAATTGAAAAATATAACGTGTTGAAAAAGAAAAGTCTAGAAATTGAAAAAGAAAATAAGTGTTTGCATTCTAGACTTGATTGTGTTTTGCAAGAAAAGGTTGAGGTCTATAATGAAAGGGATTCATTGAGATCTCAATTAGAACTTACACTTAAAGAAAATGAATTTTTTAAATCTAAAAATGATTGCCATGTTCTTTTGAAGAAAAATGAAAACTTGTCTTCTAGAGTTGATTTTGTTTTAAAAGAGAATGTTAATTTGAAAAATAAAATTATTTCTATTTCAAATGATCTAGATGTTTGTTTAAAGAAAAACATTGTTTTGCAAAATAAGATTGATGCACATGTTTGCCATGCTAGGGTAGTATCACACACTTCACCTATTGCATGCCACACTTCTTCTTCTAAGATTAATGATGATATTTGTTTGCTTAAGAAGAAGGTTGATTGTTTGGGCTCCACTATGAGCATATGTGCTAAGAACCATACACGCTTGGAATCCTTGGTTCGAAAGAAACAAGTTCCATCTTCTATGCATGCACACCCTTCACGGCATACACATGCTCCACACGGACACACCCATCACAAGTATGCTCATGTGTACACTTGTACACATTGTGGACGTAAGGGCCACCTTGCTAAATTTTGTTTTGATAGATTACATACTACTAATTTAGCAAAGAAATTTGTTTGGGTTAGAGAAGGGACTAACCCCCATGGACCCAACAAGATGTGGGTACCAAAGACCACCCCTCCTATTGTTTTTGATGTAGGTGTGGGCTCTCACATGACGTGAGAGTGATGACACCTTGGAGTGGATGCGTTCCGGACTTCATGGAAATCAAAATGGATGCATCACTTTCAAGGGAAGGATGGTGGAGAGGACCACCAAGTTTTGGAGACAAGGAGAGTTGCCTTGAGGTTTTGGTAACGATTCCTAAACTCCCATGCTTTCATATTCATTTGTTTATGGCATGTTTTTGATGTCTATGGATTAGTATGTTCATTCCATGTTTATTAGATCCTTGACATACATGTATAGTATTTGAGACACACATGCTTATTTGAATCATACTTAGTGTTCTCACTTTAGTTTAAGCTATAATGTACATCATGAATCTAATACATGTGAATTTACATAATAATCATGTTTTACTTTTATCATGATGATTTATTTTGTTTTGATGCTTCATGTTTTGAATATATGTTTAAGTGTTAGTTTTCATTAAGACTAGTTACATACTTGTACATAGGATGGGCTACAAATAAATCTATATATAGTTGGAATTGAATGCTTATTTGAACCCATTAGATGTGCTAGTATAGTCTAGTTTTGATGATTCATACATTTTAAACTTGTATTCCATTTTTGGATTTGTTTTATGATTGTGTGTTTCACTTCATGTATATGTTTGTATTGCCAAACTTTAAGATATACATGTATACCCCTTGAGTCATTTGCCTTTCATGCAAATATCTATTATGGACTCAAAGTGTGTTTTAGGGATATGTATGTATACTTCTTGTGTTGACAATTCATACATATACCTTGAAATGAAAATTGCCTTGATGAAATTTAGCTTATCATGATTTTCATGTTTTTCATGTGTTCAATATTTAACTTCATGTATATGTCTATCTTATCCAAACTATTGACTATACATGAGTATCCGTTTTGAGCCACGTGCCTTCATGCATATATTTTGTGGACTCGTTATGTTTTGGATATGTATGTATACTTTAGTTTGTATTAGACATACATATGCCTTGAAGATTAGATAGTTTTGATGATTTTCGTGTTTTAAAGAATAATTGAGCTTATTGCCTAATTTTCATATTTATGATCTTCATATTTTATTTGTACACTCACATCTATTGCTTGCTCATGTTTTGTTTTCATGAGTCTTATTTATGCCTAATTGAACTTGAGTGTTTGATATGATGTGAATTTCATGTTTATGAAAAACAATTTGTTTTATTCCTTACTTGAAGGATTTCGTACTAGTTAACAAGTTTTCCATTTAACTAATTGCGATGTTCTTCAATTTGGTAGTGATTTTCAAACTAAGCTATATTTTCAAATCTATTTTTGAAAACCCCTACCATCTAAGGGCGGTAGGATGGGAGATCATGTTCATGTATGCCCTAAATTGAAAATCTTTAAAACTTGAATTATGATTGGGTGGTAGAGAATATGATGTATACACTTGAACTTATTGTTATGTCAATTGGTATCATTGAACTCTTTCAATTGGTATCATTTTGATCTTCTTGTATACTCATATATGTTTTGTATGTATGTATGCTTTAAATTCCAAGTATATCAATTTCTATTGGTATCTATTTTTCATACATATATATGTTTGTGTTTATGCTAGTGCTTGAGTTTCAATTTTGTTTAAATTGATTACTTTTAAATTGTTATCAAGACTATGCATGACTTTAGTTTGTATTTCATAAAGGGGGAGAAAATTTGATTTTGTATTTCAATTGGTATTTGTACTCCCACTCTCTATGATTAAAAGTTGTTATTTTAAATATATGATATTAACATCAAATTATATGTTTTTAATATGAACAATTCTTACTATTGGTATCAATGTCTCTATGTAAAATCTTTTCAATTGGTTAAACATAACAAATTTTGAATACATTTAGTATCAAGATTCATGTTTTAGGAATTCAAGATTTATGTTTAATTACAATTGGTATCTCAAAATGTTGTTTAAAGAAAATATTCAAAGTTTTGATTTGTATTTCCTATATGCAAGGAGAGCTTAACATCTCTCTTACATATAGATTCATGTTGAGTATATTATAAATTGAGGAGCTTGACAACTCTTCTTTATATGATATACGTGTGTAGGGGGAGCTTCACATCTCCTCTTATTCATTACATAATATGTGTTATGTGAATTGGGGCTTGTCATCCTTTCTTCATGTAATGCATATGTGTAGGGAAGCTAACTTAGCGTCTTCCTCTTCATGAATGTATATAGCATATAACATATATTGATCCTTGTTTATTGGTATCAAGATGCTTCATTGACATATTTTTAATTGATATCATGTTTATAGTCACCCCTTATTGATTTTGTTTTTGTTTTAGACAAAAAGGGGGAGAACATTGTTTGCATTGTTTTGATTGACAAAAAGGGGGAGAAAGATTTTTACCCCTCGTTTTATTTATGGTTTTGATTACCCCTTTGTTGATGATTGACAAAAAGGGGGAGAAGAATTTGAGTTTTGTTTTTATATATGCATGATTGTGTTTTTTGCATATACCAAGTTCATGCATAGGGATAAATAATAAGATATGATGCATGCTTTTGTTTAGTATCATGTGCTTTCATTGCATATCTATTATGTTTATTGTGATGCATGAGTTAAGGGGGAGCTTCCTTGAAGCTTATCTTTAATCCATGCATATATAACTCCATGAGTTTTGTCATCATCAAAAAGGGGGAGATTGTTGGCCCAATGGCCTTCCACTCTAGTTTTGATGATGATCAACACTCATGTAGTTATGTTTACTAATATTCTTGTGTTTCTAAGTTTCAGATCATTAACAGGATATTAGGTTGGTGATTAGCTTCATCAAGATGATTAGAAGCTATTCTTGATGATTCCGGTGCCAAAGCTTAAAGATCATACCTTTGCACTTGGAGAGTCACGGAGTTTGGACCGAGTCTACTTGAAGATGAAGATCGACAAGAAGACTTAGGTATCTAGTTTAGAGTTTGTGTTTTAGATCCATTTGTAAAGCTTAGTTTAGTTGATATGCTCAAGTGCACAAAACACACGTTTTATGATTTGATATTTGGTTTTTATGAATAGTTGATCAAAACAAGTTTACATGTTTTATATGTATAGTAGATGTATTCTAGTTATACATACATGTTTTTAACTTGCTAAACAAACTTATTTTGATATCCCTATTCATGTTTTGGAAAAATCAAGTTTGATAAAAATACAAGTTTTGTTTTTGATAAAATTTGCAAGACACAAAAATAAATTGATATGTTGATATATTGTCTTGAAATTTTTATCACAGGTGTATGTTTTAATATAAAATGATAAAACAAATTTTGTGAATTTTTTAGAAGTGTTAAAAGATTTTTAGAAAATATTTTACACTGTTTTTCTGACCCTGCACTGTGCCTGCCAGGCCAGTTCGGTCGACCGGACCGGTCGACCGCACCAAGTGGCCGGTCGACCGGGTCGGTCGACCGATGTGCACAATCGTGCACGCTGGCGACACATGTAGTCGGTCGACCGGACCGGTCGACCGAGTTGAGAGCTCTGCTCTCGGGAATTTTCGGTCGACCGGACCGGTCGACCGCTGCTGCCCAACGGTCACATTTTTGACCGTTGGCGGTCGACCGGGCCGGTCGACCGGCAGTTGGTCAGACTGCCACATCAGCCTAACGGCTAGTTTTTCCTAGGGGCTATATATACCCCATTTCTCCATTGTTTTGGCTAAGATTTTTAGAGCTAAAAATTCCAGACTTTCTCTAGTGTTTAAAAGAGTTTTTAAAAGGGTTTTAAGCCAAAAAGATTTCATCTTATTTGTTTTTGGGTTTTTGGAAAATAAAAGAAAACTAGGTTTTGGGATTTTGATTTGATCTTTTATTTCTATCATATACAAGAGATTTCCCAAGTAGTTTTTCTTTGTTGCTTGTTTCCAAAAACACTTAGTTTCCACACTTGAGCCATATCTTCTATCCTAAACTATTAGGATCTTGTTTTTGTGGAAAAAGAGAAAAGAGAGTGTTTGAGGTTGTTGTTGTAAACCTCTAAGTTGTACACCCTTATTCTTGTTGTATCCCTCTTCGGTAGAGGTGATCGGGTGATTGGTTTGTGAGCCTCTTAGGTAGAGGTGTTTGTTGTAGTTGGCTACGGGCCGTATCCCTCTTCGGTAGAGGTGGATTGTGGTTGTATAGCCTCGGTGGCTTTGTAAGTTGAGAGAGGAGTTTGGTACTCCTTATAGTGGATTGGGAAATCCTACACGGTGGTGTAGGCGGGGATGTAGAGTTGGGTACTCGAACCTCGAAACAAATCTTTGTGTTAGCGTTTGATCCAATTTCTCTCAACTCTCTCTCATTTATATTGTGCAAAGCATCATACTTCATATCATCATATCATATTTGCTTGTGTTGAGCATAATTCATATTGCCATATCTTATTGCTTGTGTTGCCTTGCATTATTTCATATTGTAATTTATCCTTGATTGCTTGGCTTGATTGTGTGTGCACATATTTCTTATTGCTTGGATTGCTTGTGTGTGTGTGCCTAACTTGTACTCATCCAACAAGAGCTTCACATAGCGCCTCAACCCATTTCAAGGGGAATCAAGGGGAGTTAGTCCAGAGCCTCGCAAGGGGAATTCGGCTACACTTGTTGTATTGTATTAGTTTATGCATAATTTGCATTAGCTTCCGCATTTAGCGCACTTAGTTTGCATTAAGTTTCTTAGATTAGCACTTACACCTATTCACCCCCCTCTAGGTGTTTTTCAACACATACTTTGGCTCCAGTGCTCTTTAACAGTAAATAGAAAATGTAACGAAATAGACACGTGCCTAAATGCAAAGTCTAAACTGTTTTTGACATTTACAATCAAGCTTTTACTGTTGAATTAGAAATGTATGTACAGTGAGTCAAAAAAAAAATAGCTACAGATATTTAAACTTTACAATTCAGCCAACCTGCAAAAAATACAGGTTAGTAGTTCACTCAGATTGTCACAAAAATGCAACAAATCTGAGGGCTGCTGGGCTCTGCTTTCTTGAGCAGAGTCCTAGGCCACTTATTTATCAACTGCAGTAAAAACAAATTACTCGTTGTTAAACCTGTACACCAAGAACAGAGAAGAAAGTTAATCAATAAAGTAAACAAGAAAGTGTTACTTACCGTCCCTCCCTGGCAACGGCGCCAAAACTTTGATTGAGTTGAAACCTGCACACAGAAAATATAGAATTTCAGAACTTAAGAATATAATGTGTGCAAATTCTCAATACTACCGCTATAGCAAGTGGCTATGCGGGTCGTAATCCACAAGGAGGGATTAGCGATGGAAGCGTTTTGTAAGCTCTCTTTTAAGTTACTTAAAATGATTAAAATTCTTCTCTTATTCTTTAAAAGAAAATAAAAATAAGTTATGTTAAATTGTGAAAGTGGTAGGTTGGAATAGATGGAGAAAATAAAAATAGAATTATACAAAGAAAGTGAAAAGGTGAATAGAGTTGAGAGTTGATGAAGATCTAAACTAAGGATTAAAAGAAAGGAAAAGAAAACTAAATAACTTACCTACCTCTTTTGGTTGATGACTTTCCTAGAATCCTTGTCAACGATGTACCTTTACGTGAAGGCGAGCGAAGCATGATAGATGAGATCTTTCCCATTCCCGATCTACACTATGAAATGAAGGTGCAAGCTATACTACCATAAAAATGGTTGTTCATCATCATAGGCCATCAACAACACTTACAAGGGCAAGGCAACTTCGAAGCTATTGGAGTCGTTTGGATTCACAATCACAAAAGAGGGAAGCGATAAAAATAAGAGTAGAAAAGAAACTTCGATTGAATTGTATAACAATGAAAGAAAGGAAGAATACTTACACCGATGTTACTTTCAGTACAAGCATCACTCTTGTTCTCCCATGAAACTATTCTTCGATCTCAGTTACATAAAAAAATAAAAATTACATTTAAAAGAGGAAAAAACCTAAGTTAAACCTATACAAAAATTTATTCTATTCTCTACTTGATCATTTTCCGTACATTGAGAAATCTCAATATTTATAGGTAAAAATCAAAAGGGAGAGTGTGAGGAGATAGGGGAGCAAAACGCTCCCCATATCTTAACCAATTGGCCGCAAAAACACGGCTTTGGCCACGTTTTCGCGGCTTGGATGTGTCCAAATGGCCACATCCACGGAGCGCATGATTCTCTTTTGATTTTATCCCCTTTTGCCCAACTGGATTTCCTGTTTGATATCTGATTTTGATCTGATCTTCTTTGATCCTCAAATTAACCAATTTGGATTCATATAAATCTAAATTAACTGATTTTATTGATGCGATCCTCCCTGATGTGCAATGATCTTTAGCTGAAATCACCTCTATCCTCCTGAATATTTGTCTCCATCTTTAATTAAGATTTAAATTTAATTAAATCAGAAATAAAGTGGGTTTTTGGGCTCATTTCCTTTCCATCTCCATTAGTAATGGGCCTGCATTTTATTAAACAAAAATAAGACTAAATACATGATTTATTAGACAATAAATATGGGAATATGACATTATATATGCAATATAGGTGACCAATCACCCCCTCTCTTATTTAATTTCTCAATATCTCTTTCTTTTTCTCTTATCTCTCTTAATCTAGAGCTCTTTCTTTCTTAATCTTTCTCTCAATCTCCAATCTCTCTCGCTCTATCTCCCTTCCTCTCTCATAAACCAACGGCCGGTGCCCCTCCCTCCGGCGCGCCCTCCATCGACCAGGCCTGTGATCTAGGCCGGCGGCGGGCTCCACTCCGGTCACCATCTTTCCTAACTCCTCTCCTCGTTTCCACCCAAGCATCCACCATTTCCATCTTCTTCATCTTCAAAATCAACCACCACCTCTCACCACCATAACAACCCCTTGCTTCTCCTCCTCCTTCCACTCTCCCAATTTCGCCATCCCCCATTCAATTTCTCCAAAAACCACCATCACCCACTTTATCCACCACTACACATCACTTCTCCTCCATCAAATCCACCATCGTCTCCATAATAATTCCACCTCTAATCACCACCACAATAACTCCCACACCTCCTCCTTCCTCATCTCCCTCTAATTACATCAATCCATCATCAAAATCTAACTCCACCACCTTCAATAAACCACCATCACCCATCACTTATCTTCACCCATCACCACATCTCCCCTCCCTCCTCCTTGGCATGGCCGACACCACGTCGGCCACCCATGGCCGGCGACGCATGACGCTGCCCCTGGCACCGCTTGGCCCACGCCAGGCCATGGGCCCCCTTGGCCTTGGCCGTGAGCCCCAACCCTTCTCTTTTCTTTTCTTTCTTCTTTTTTTTTTCCTCTTTCCTTCTTTCTCTCTCCTGCTAACTCACTCTCTCTTTCTCTTAATCCTCTCTCTTAATTCTCTCTATAAATATTTATTTATATATATTATATTTTAATAATATTTTAACGCGTACACGCGTTGGTTACTTGGAGTTTTGGAGTTCAGGATTTTCACGATGTATTACATGATTTAATAGGCAAGTGTTCTCGCATTTCTGGGTACCCCGCTTTGACAGGTGTTTTTATTATATTTTCTGAGATTTGTATTGTAATTTTCAAATTGTATAATTGTATCGGTGGATTTGTAGTGGACATGTATATCAGTGTTGTGGACATGTAACCGATGTGGTGTTGTGCATTGTATTGGTGTGAGTGTATGCATGTATTCTGTAGACACATATCAGTATCGGTGTGTAATGTATTTTGTATGGAGAATATTTGTAATAATATAAGAGATATATATGTTTCTGTATATGGTACTAACATTTTATGCAGGTACTTATACAGCCTCCGGGCTTTACCGTTATGCGGCCTACATTATAGCCCACGGGCTTAACCTCTCTGAGGTTTTTAAAGTCCTCTTGACTTTCTATATGCTACGCTTTGTAGGCAGACCTAACGTCAACACTTTACCGTTAACTTCGTTCGAGTGTAATTACCCCATGAGCACGGCTGTGCCGTGAGCGGTAGTATGGCATTCAAACGCATGCTGCGACATGTGCGTTTAGCTGTGCTGTAAGCGGTAATCACACCGAGCGTGATAAGCATCTAGTGTTGTATATTAGCTTCTCTTCAGCTTGCTTAGCTTCACTAGAATAATCATTGCTTGCTTACTCGCTTGTCGGTTCTCTTGCTTGCTAGCCATATACGCATATGTGTTATTTGGTGCTAACATCTCCTGCAGGTACATACATAGCCTCGGGCTTAATCTCTCCGAGGTTTATTAATGTCTTCTGGACTTTCAAGCTATGCCTGGAAAGGCAGCTTAACACTCAGTGTTTTACCACTAAACATGCCTAAGAGGAACTCTGCCGGATTTTAGACACTCATTTTAAGCTGAATCATTCCTTAGTTCCATCGAGCGCTTTGGTGATTAAACTTTGTTCGCTGATCTTCTCCCCAACACTGCATTGCTTCGCTTGAATGTTCGCTTGCCTACTTGATGATTCAACTATTATTGTTGCGAAGTGTTTGAAATCTTTACTTATACTAATTTTCAAAACTGTATCGTTTTCCTGTATTAGTATCGATCCCTTGTATCAATATCATTTTTTTGTATTCATATCAATCCCTAATATCGATATCATTTTCCTGTTTTCGTACTGATCTCCTGTATCGGTACCATTTTCCTATATTCGTACCGACCCCTATATTGGTATTGTTTTCCTATATTGAGATATACAATAATGATATCAACATGTTATTACTTGACACCGGACTCCTGCATGCTATCACCTGACTCCTGCATGCTATCACCGGACACCTGTTTTATATCACTGATCACTTGCCACCTGATATATTACCGCTTGACTTGTGATTATCATATTTTGGGAATCTGTTATGCTATCCAGTATTATATACAGTGACCTGTATTTTTTGTACTTATGTACTCTTGTTACCCCTAAACTCTTGAACCTGCCCAGCTCTTGTTATTCCCGTAATATGATAATTACATAATAATAAACTATAAAAAGACCAACCTACATCGGGTAAGGGGAAACTGATGGGCTTCAAGTGGCGAATATGTTTACAGTGGTATTAATTATGTTGTGCAACTAAAACTTCTGGATCTACCTGAGGGCCTGCAGGTGTCTGAGGGGAGCGGTGACTCTCTACCTCCTGTTACATTGCTGAATGGGCATACAATAAGACCCACCTTTTATTTGCCTAGCGACAGGTTTCTGGTCAGCACCGGAACATCCTGGGTCGTGGTCCCGGCTATGTACGAGACCCATTGTAAACATAACTCGTTGGTTCCAGCATCAGTTTCCAATAACAATCTCAACTTACTGATACATAAGTGTGTGTGTGCTGGGACGCTAGGGCAGATACCTAGATATATGAGTAGGACGAGTAATAATAGTAATAAAATGCTAATTAATAACACGCTGTGCTATTTTGCAACTCGGGTTATATACACTCGGAGTACGGTAACATGGGATAAAGGTATATACATGATGTTTTTCTTATTTGGATTATTCCTTCAATGTACTAATCTCATGAAGGCAAAATTGGGCTTGTACGACTGGTTTTGCTTGTATTCGATATTATCAGTTTTTATCAAACGCGAGCCTGAGAAGCAATTTCTGTCTGGAATCTCATCTGACGGCAGTTTTATGATGTTTATTAGTTTAGGAGACAATTCAGGTTATATGAACTTAGGATATAGTGACGTGAGGTATAGGGTATATATATGAGAATTTCTTTGTTTGGATTATTCCTTCAACGTACTAACCTTACGGATCAGTAATTTGGGCTTATATAACTAGTTTTTTTCACGTTTACTTTACTTGTTGTCTCATTGCCTGCTCTTATATGCATGTGCTGACGACACAGTTTTTGATACATGCTTTTGAACTCGAATTTATTGAAACAAGTGTGCTTGTCCCTACACGTCATTTGGCTCTCGCCTTACCACTCGTTGGAGAGTTCTGACTCCCCTAGATCTGCATATCCAGATCTTGGAGCTAGGAGCTAATTAATTCTCCCAGTTACTGATCATAGATGCACAGTGGAAGCGTGGATCATCGGCAAACCATCCAGAGTCCTTTTCTTTTAGGCCCCCTACTCGGCTCTCGGGTTTTCCTTTTATAACTCGTGAGCATCTTTGTACTGTTCGTAAATGTATATCTCTTTGTATCTCGTATTTGCGCCTATCAGTGATGTAATAATCTTGTAATATTATGTTACATCCTGTGATAATTTTGTAATTGTACTCATATATTAGAATGTATAATGCACCACGTACTTTCGTACTCTGATTCTTGCATGTACTGATGCTTAGCGTATATATGTGAGGATATTTCTGACCTGCTATATACGTAGCAGTAGCGTCTTTATACTCCGAGATTGGGGCTTTACATCGTCTCTCTCTCGTAGACGACTCTCTCTAATTAGTTTAAAATAATATTAGATTTAAATTAGAGTATTTGTGAAAAAATAGAGTATAATTTATGAATTTTTTTTAATTTGAGTAAAATTAGAGTACAATTTGTGTAAAATGTGTAATTGTTGTGAAAATATGATTTTGTAAAATATTTTGTCAAATATAATTGTTATGATAATTTGATTTTGTCAAATGTAATTATTATATGTGTATTGTATATTTAACGAATCATTATAATTTGTTAATCCTTGTAATTTATATATTTAAGCATTGACAAACTCAAGTTATATTTGTGCTTTTAGTAGTATTGTGTTTGGTTTAATTATTTTTAGTAGCTAGAGAAAGTAATAATTTTTTGTTCCATCCATTAAATTAGGTACTTCTTTGTTGGTTTAATAGTAAACTAACAACAGATAGGGACAATAATCCAAGCTACGTCAATGAAACAGTAAAATCCATGGTTGTTAGAAAATCATTCACATGGTGTGAATTTATAGAGAAAGTCTATCGAATCACCAAAATTAATCCAAGCGAGCATCAGTCACTTGACATGCAAGTGGTCAGTATCACACGGGAACTATCAACCAGTAGGGTTATCAGATGATGATGACTATCATGCTATACTTGAATTGTGTTCGGCTGAGTACAATATAGAATTATACATGAAAAAAGATACTATGATCCATCGAAAATCTGAAGGTTATAAACAATTCACACGTATGCTCGATTTGGATAATGAATCAACAGGCTTTAGATCACCGATTTATAACACATAAATATTCGTGAATTTTAATATGGTGTATACATTTCTCTTACTACTAAGTGTTTATCAATTGTAATATTTGAACAGTCATAATAACTTGGCACAAAGAGATGGGATGTGTCACAATATAGAGACATCATATATTGACTATACATACGATGCACACATTTAATCGTGTCCGAACACAATGCATTTCTCCCATGTTCAAGCGCCACAGGTTGATTCAACAAATCTCTTTCCACCTGAGATGAATATTACACCAACGGAGCATCCAAATTCAATTTGTGTGATGAACAATATGGCTCCCTTTTGTGTTGGACCAGCAAATAGAGGTGATAACGCGGTGGTAGAGCCTGAAGATGATGATGACCCCGATGCGGTTAATAATGTGCCACATGAGAATAGCATGCAAGTAGCAGCGCAACATCATGAAGATGATGATAAAGAGGTTGAGGCTGGTTATGCCAACAATAAATATGTAAAACCCGAAGATCAGCACCCCGATGAGTTGGAGGGTGATGGTTGGGTCCACTTTACATATGTGGAGAATATAAGGGCTGAATTCAACCTATCTTTAGTAAGAACGATGATTTGAAAATGGTTTAGATATCTTTGAAACAAAGGTTAAGTTGTTAGAAGCAATCACCGAGTGGTCTAATATGCGTGGAGTGTCATTCACGTAAGTAAAGAGCAACAAAATGAACTACAAAGCAGTTTGTGCTTCCATTACAGAGGGAGACAATGCTTCTAGAGATGTGTGCCTATGGAGACTGCATGCCTCTATTTCAAAGAATTCACGTGGATACTTTATGATAAAAAAAATATAGGAGAGCATACATGTAGCCAACCTTCACAAACTTTCAATGACTCCAAAACAACCACATCTTTTTTGTGCAATGTGATTCTTCCTATAGTGAGAAAAAAAACTTGACATGACTCCTGGTTATATTATACATGACATTGAAATTAGATATCACATTACTATATCATATAGCAAGATATGAAATACTAGAACGAAGGCACTGGCACAAATATTTAGAGATTGGGAATCGTCGTATGAGACACTCCCTCAATATTTGGAGAAACTTAAATCAAGCAATTCGGGTACTGTAACTACAACATTTTCGATCAGACGTTTTATGGAATGGCTCGGTTTCGTTGTGTATTTGGGCTTTTGGAATGTCCATTAAAGATTCTCGTACTGTCATCAAATTATTAGCATTGATGCTACATATTTGTATGAAAAATATAAAAGATGTCAGTTAAATGCCACAGGAGTGGATGCGGATAGTGAATTTTACCCATTGGCCTTTGCAGTTGTAGAAGGAGAAACAGAATCCTCTTGACAACGGTTTATATCTCGTAACAATAATTTAATTCCCACTGTGCATCATAATAGGAGAATCACCTTTATGTCTCATCAGATGAAAGGGATACCAAATGCACTTAGACGCGGTTGGCCTTCACCACATATTCATCGTTACTGTTAGAGAAACATTAGAGCTAACTTTCAGAAGAAATTTAAAGACAAAGTCTTGCATAATTTGCTATGGGAGGCCGGTTGTGCAACGGATCTAGAGGTGTACAAGGCTAAAAGAGTGGAATTTAAAGTTGCGTATGAAGCTGTAAATACTTGGATTAAGAATAACTTGAAAGATCAAGAACAACAATGAACATTATCAAGAGACGGAGGACATCGATTATGCATGATGACGAAAAATGCCTCAGAGAGCATCAACGATTATATTTTACTTTGTTAATTTTATATTTTTATAATATTACAATAATATTATAATGAAATTTAATATTATAATAAATTTTTAGTATTTTATAATATTATAATATTATAACTATATTTTAGTATTTTTAAAGATTTTTTAAATATTTATGTTTTATTAGTATTCTTAAAATTTTATTAATGTTCTTTAGATTTTCCTAAATTTTATAATTATTTATTTAGTTAATATTTCAGTAATATTTATAATTATACTAATACTCTATAATATTATTGTTATAAATAAAATATTAAAATTATTAATATTTTATCTCAAATTTATTAATACAAGTTAATTTAATAGTATTTATAATATTTAAATCACTGCAATAGTTAATTTTATGATCAACTTTTCTATTTACATTTTTACATTATCAATAAAATACCGCAAAACATAATATATTTCTCATTTACACTTTATTTTATCAGTCAAATATTATAAAATATAGTATATTTTTTTTATTATAGTTCATTTTCTCACTCTCATTTTATGATTGACAACTCCCAATTATTTGCAGCAAAAAAGCATGCCCTTAATTTCATTCAAATTTCAGTCAATTAGATTGTTTGTCTTGACACGAGCAAAGTCATAATTCTAGTGACTGACAGATTTCAATCTCAAGAATTGCATTAAATGTTATTACAAGTGGTGCTGCATTAAAGGATGAGTTATTCCATCCACTTTGAATTTAATTACAAGTGGCTGCAACCCTATCCAATTCAAACAATCCAGACTGACAAGTTTGCGTTGGACCACCGAGCTTGTAATAAAAGCTAAACTTGGCACGCACGACCGAGCAACCGACTGCGCGCCCACGGATTGTTCAGGTGGCTTCCGATATTATTTATTTATATTATTTTATTTATATTTTGTTTATACATAATTTTATATTTATATTATCTAAACCAAACAGGGGAAGTTTTCTTATGTGACTACTATAGAAACTTTGTCCATATGTCCGTCCGTCTTTCTCTTTCTTCTCCCTTCTCCTCCTCTTGATTCATGATCGATTAGTTTTTCACGGATATAGGCTTAGTGTTACTGAAGAGTAATTTTCTCCTGTGACTCATATAGAAACTTTGTACGTCCGTCTGTCTTCTTTCTCTCTCAATTCTTATTACTTTTTCTTTTTTTTCCTCTACTCTCTTTCTCCTAATTAATTAGTTGATTTTCATTGATATTGACAATAAGCTAATTATATTTTTATTTATATTTAAAACTAACGAATTAAGATTTCTCCTGTGACCCTTTTTAGGACTATATCCATCCGCCTGTCTTCTAAAAAAACAGAAACCACATAGAATTGAGACACCCTCTCTTCCTCCTCCTCCTCCTGTCTGCTCCTCCTCTCCGTCTCCCTCTCATCTTCTCACTCTTTGTTCTTCCTCTCATCTCTTCTTCGCCGCTCCGCTCGGTGCCACTACAAGCCATAATCTAATAATAATAATAATTATAATTCGTAACAGTTCAACGGCGGCTCCTTCTCCTTCTCTCCACCCTCTTTCTCTTTCCTCCAGATTCTCTTGCCTCCGACCCGCGCCCACAACCGCCGGGCAAGAGGAAAAAACCCCAAAAAAAGGGGGAAAAAAAAATCTTTTCTTTGCCTTGAACAGAAGAAAAGGATCTGTTGATGCGTGTAATTGTTTGTAATTGAGAAAGAGGAGGAAGACGCGGTCATGGATCTCTTGCGACGCCCGCGCCCTCGTCTCTGCGCTCGCTTCCTGTTTCTTCTGATGATGCTCTCCAATGTTGTTGTCGATGGCACCGGGGTATTCAAGGTGCAGCGCAAGTTCGCCGGCCGCAAACACCGCTCCATGGCCGATCTCAGGAATCACGACGCCCGCCGCCACTCCCGGATCCTCGCTTCCTCCTCTGAAGCCGCCGTCGATATCTCCCTCGGCGGCATCGGCCTCCCCACTGAGGCTGGGTCGGTATCTCATCACCCCAGCCCCTTTCCCTTTTCTATTCCATTTTGTTTTTCTAGTCTTACGGGTCTTGTTTTGTATTCTTAATGGTGGAAATTTAGGCTCTACTATGCTCAGATTGGGATCGGCACGCCGTCTAAGAACTACTATGTGCAAGTGGACACCGGAAGCGACCTCTTGTGGGTGAATTGCATTACTTGCAAGAATTGTCCGACGAAGAGCAGCCTCGGGGTACGGAAATTTTCAATCTTTTATGCCTTTTTTGTATTTTTTTTGACGTTGACTTATTGGTGATGGGTTCTTCGTTCTTGTATTTGAATGTTAGATAGAATTGACACTATATGACCCCAAAGGCTCCTCCAGCGGGAGCTCGATAGCATGTGATGATAATTTCTGCCATGCGACTTACGGAGGTGGCAGCCCTGAATGCTACCATGACATGCCGTGTGGATATAGAGTGATGTATGGTGACGGGAGCTCGAGCGGGGGAGTTTATGTGACGGATGTTGTGACATACAACCAGGTTACAGGGGATCATCGTACTATGCCGGGCAATGCGAGCATTTCATTCGGGTGAGTCCAGCCTCAACTGGTTATCTCAGTTGATGATTTTAACTGAATGATTTGTTCCTATGAGTTAGATTTTGTGTGAAGCATTGATGTTAATGACCCATTGTTTAGTTTATTTGGTTGACTGAGAAAGGTTATGTAAACAAACATAACTCTATGGGAAGAAACCCTGAAATGGATTTTAGCAAAGTCTTTTTCCTTTGTCTATTTAGGTAGGGAAATCCCAAGTTATCAGCTATGAGTTCACAGAGGACCACACTTGAGCAAACGACATATAGGACCAACTTGTTTTGTTAGTTGTGTTCAAAACCCATTCAGTTCTCTACTGCAACATCCCACTCATGTGAAGATTCTCCTTTGGGTTTTAGTCCCTCCAAAAGAACGTCTACAGTAAGGATGTGGGAATTCTTTGGGTATTTACAGCTGAAATTGGGATTCTGAAAGATAGCACTTAAGCTTTGCAAAAGGCTTGAAACTCTTAATTCTATGAAGCATGATTTTAAGACAGTTTGCTTCTTATTGTTTAGTGAACCATTGGCGACTGATCGGATGATATTTTTGAACTAGTTCACCTTGTCCCAAAAGACTTTTGAGGACATAACAATAATGTTTAGAAATGGATGATTTCAGATTATCCAGGATAAGCATAGGGCAAAAATGAGTAACTACAAGTGGTAGATTAGAGTAATTTTGCTATCTACTGACATTAAAATGGCATAGCTGAAATAAGAACGTTGAGATGCATGAATGACAAGGATATAAAATAAAAGCTATCCTATGAGTTAGTCAATCGGTGGTAGCTCAATAGGATAGAAAAATGAGGTAAACTAATTCTGGCGGGGATTTTCCGCCACAGACAATTGGATGTTCCCGATTGAATCTGTCAATAACACAAAAAAAAGAAAACACTTTTCAGGTCAGGAGCACTGGTGTGGTGCCGGCCAAAACCCTCGCGCTTGAGAATGAGTATCCTCATTGAGAGAAAGCAAAGAGAATGCTTGCGTGTGTGGTGGTTTTGGTGATAATCAGAAGTGAACCCTTTCTCGATGGAGAAAGAGCTGTATTTGTACTTGTCAGGGTTGTTGGTGAGGATGAAGATACCGTAGATCCTCATAACTGCACGATTTCTGAATCATAACCGTTTCGATTGGTTTAGATAAATATGAAAGGGGATTTGCTGTTATCTATAACCGTTTGCTTGGGTTATTGAGATTAAGATGCATAGGGATTCGTCGCTATCCACCACTGTTTGAACCGCATATTTGCAAATCTTGTAACAGTTTTGATCGTGTCAAGGTTATTTGGATTGATATGCTGAGGTATCCGTTCTTATATCTATAGTCGCCCGCTTAGCTGTAGGGTTGTTACAACTGTATGAGCTGTACAACGCCTGGAGCGTGGAGAAAAATCATAGTATGCAACCAATTCCGAGATTTGTGGAGATCACGTTGCTCATCTGTCGCTGGAGTGGAAGCGGAAGTCCTCAGAGTGGATCATCGTCGTGGAGATTGAAGCATTCTCGGAGTGGATCTTTGTTTCAAAGACTGAACCCTTCGAATAGCTGAACAACTTTGACTGGGTTGTGGATCCGGATGGGTGGCTCCGGATCGATGGAGTCCATGTGGCTACGGATCGATGTGATCCATGGGAGGGACCCGAAACCCTTCCCGTGCCCATATTGGTCCTGCTAGAAGAATGGTCATCCGCCGCTTGAGGTGTCTTTGAGGCAGCAGGACACGTGTCATGATCTTGACTGGAGTCGAAAATTGACCATTACAACATGATAACTATGATACAAGATTTTTCCTACCAAGATTTGGCTTGACTGTCTGTGTCTGACAAGAGGTGTGTTTATCGATGTGCAATGTTGGTCAACAATTTCAAATGTTTAGAGTATTGTTATGAAGCGGTTCTAATCTGACCAGGAATGGGATATTGACAGCGAATACATACTGTTGAAACATTTAGCATGTCCAATAACATAAATGATCATCTCGAGGGCAAAGTTCAAAGTAATTTCCAGCAAGCATAGGAAGACAAGGTCTGCCAGGCTTTAGAACTTTATTTCTTACCATTATAAAAATGAATGGAGGGAGGGACAAGGTGTTCAAGTTGTGCTGTTTATCATGAACCCTAATGTACTTGTAGTTTTTTTTGATAGACAGAAAAAAGTCACACTGTTTATCGTGAACAATATTGCGGCGGTACTGTTTGTGTGAACAGTAACAACATGCCCCCCAAAAAATGCATTATTCATCTTTTTGTTCCTTTATTCTCACCCAAAACCCTAACCCTAATCACTGTCTTCTCTCCTCCCACCACCTCTCAACCGACCTCGACAACAACCTCCAATGCCTCCGAACCCGTCACTCAACTCGCCGATTCTGATCTCATCAAGATCTGCCTTCCTCTTCGCTCCGATCTCGCTCGCTCGCTGGAGCCATCACCACTCACTTCATCATCTTCAATCGTCCTTTCAACAGGCCCATAAGGATTCGAAACGTTGCAATTCCAATCTGACCTGTCTCAAATTTAGACTCATTGGCAACAGATTTAGTCTTTAGTTTTTTAAATCTTTGTATGTGATGCACGAAGTGGGTGAGTGATTCACCTGGGTGAGAGACTCTAATTATTGATTTCTTAATTCCAATCACCATCCAAGTCTGAGATGATGTCGTTAAGGTAGAGAACTGATGTCACGCCCCATGATCGAACACGTGACAACCGCTTTATATGCATGAGATGAAACTGATGCACATACAAGGCTACATGGCAGACTTTTGATAAAAAATAAATTTGTTTCAAATTAGAAGTCATCAGAGCACTATATTCCAACTAATCACCATTCTCAGTAGTTCAAAAATATTTTAGAATTCCAACAATACAATAAGATTTTATGTGGATTTGTATCCTTATTACAAGAGACTTTATCCAAAGATAACTATTCATAGTCTCTACCTAATGAGTCCTATTGTCAAACATATGAGCCTTAACACGCAAGCTGCCAATCAACTACTACTCATAATCTGGGAGATGTTAAAGAATGGAATGAGCTATAGCCCAGTAAGATCAACTACCTTCCATATTGCTACAAACTTATCTTTAATATAAATATAAATGCGAATATAAATAAATTAGATGACAGCAGATAGAAATCTTCCAAAATAAATTCAAAATGTCAAATGATGTCAAAGATAATAAGGTATTCAAATATCAAAACGGATTAGAGTTTACTGGGACTTATAAGGGACCAACTAGTTCTATATGTAAACTGATTTTTAGGATAACATGACAATCAAATCCTTTGTGACCGGAATACGTCATCAAGATTTAATGCAGAATGCGAATAATCATATATCATAAAAATCCCACCAGTCTGAATCTAAGGTCACATGTAGTCCCGGTGACGCGGGCCAGAATCAGAGGATACCCCGGGGTCCTAAAGCGCACATATCCTACCACATGCCGGGACAAATGCCGGTCAAATACCCAAAAGGGCCAAAGGGCTCAAATGAGCCATAATAGAACAGAATAAACAAAATGTGCACCAGTTTTAAATTGATCCATATAATCATTTGATAGGCCAGAAAAGAAAAGAACAGATCATAGTCAGATTTAGATGTTTAAAATCATTTCAGAAATTGTTGTCTATGTGTCATTAAACTCATTTGTTTCAAAACACTAAGATATTGTATAACAACATCAAGTTTGAGCATTTGCAAAATTGACACGGACATTCAACCATGACCCTTGTGCATATATCATCGTTGATAAAGACGTGTCGCCTCGATCTGTTTGAGTTGTTCATAGTTATGTATTTTTTTCTTTTATTGTATTTTTGGTTTTTTGAATTTCTTTGTATTAGTTTTAGTACCACATCAGATATATTCTTAGAGTTAGATTTTTGTAAAGCCTATAAAAGGTCTCATGTACTAGTAATTGAATTAATGAATGATTATTATGAAATTTTCTTCAAATTTTTTAGATTATCCTCTCTTCCAAATTCTCTTTGAGTGTGAAACCTTAGAGAAACTCTAGTTTAGGAGTGTAAAACCCTATCTAGCCCATTCCTTTCCTCTTCTCTTTCTCTCTTCCAAACATTAACTCTGTTTTCTCAATCCCTCTCAAACCCTAGATGCAAAAACTTAAAAAAAATCCAAACTCTCAAAAATAGAAAAACAACTGTTCATCTCTCTCCTCCACTTAAACCTTAACTTACCTTAATGCTAGCCTTCAATTCTTCCTCGTCCTCCTGCTGCTGCGCCGGCCACCTCCACCAACTCCCCTTCTCCTCCTCCCCGCCTCCTACGACCGCAAACCAATCCCAACCCCTTGTCATCTTCTTCTTCTCTAAGTCTTTTCACTCCTTCCCTCTCACTAGCTGAACAACACCCATCACGCCTCTTGACCTCCTCTTCCATCGTCGACACCTTGCCGACCCCTCTCTGCCTTTCTCTTTGATGCCAACATCCCAGCCAGCCCTGTGACCTTGCCTTCATCATCAACCCCACAATCCACCATTTCGTCTTCCACCTTGCCCTTGCTGTCGCCTTTTCTCCTGCCTCCATTGCCGCCACCACCTGCCTCCCTTCCTCTCTCTCATCCACGCACAACCTCCACGATCACCACCCTACCGCCATCCTGCCTCCTCTTTTCCCTTCACTGATGTCGATTTCTAAGTCCAATTCCTGTGTTTATAACAGACCCGCCCGCAAACACAAGCCCATCCACTAAAAGAGTTTGAGTTTAAGTTATCAACCCGCGAAGCAACCTGACCCGTTAACCCGTTAATTCAAGACAAAATCAAATTTAAGTCATCAGACCTGAACGATTGCTATAGTGCCACCCGACCCGTTCTGCTATCGTGCAAACCCGTTAAGCTTCGGTTTTTATTTTCGGGCCATATCTCAGTCGTTCGGAGTTTGATTCATGAGATTTTTGTGGCATTGGACTCATGGAAGACAGAGCTACACATCCAACAAACATCACAAGGACACTAATCAGATATCACAAGGACGCTGAGATCAAACGTGATCCTCAGTAGGTACATTTCTGATCTCGGTCAATTATTTCGAGTTTGTTAATTAATCTCTGAGTTTTTATCAACTTAACCGGTGTCCTCAAAAGTGAGATTGTGTGTATCTGCTGCTTGTGATATACTAGTTTGATGCTGATGGTAGATTTTGCCTGCATAACATAATTATTATTTATGATTTATTCAGATTTGAAACTGAATTGCCCGCACAAGTTACTTTGATCAAACAATTTGCAAGTGTTTATTAGTCTTTAGTATTTTCCTACCCACGATCATGTCTTGTTGGTGAAGCGTAATTTAGTGATTTATTGCTGATTTTCGATCACACAACACGTACATAAAAAATACTTATAATGTCAAATTATTTATAGCTATTCTTTATGATATAAATAAAATATCTATAAAAGGAAATTGCTTACCTTAAAGAGTCGAATCACAAATTCTCACCAAAAGATGAGTAAAACTGCGATCAAAGTCCTATAATACACACACACACATTAATAGATTAATATTGCGTCCGTATCTTAACTATCAAAGAACTTAAGCTACTGCCTCAAATCCCTCAATAATCTTCACAACTACCTAACTAGGCATGACTAGACATGTAACCCTTTAGCATAACCTGTTCTATGAATTGAGCAGTAAATGATGAGATGAATGCATGGTAAAGTTCTGTGTGTTTGTGTTCTGAAAGAGCAGCACAAGATTTGTGATCTTAGTCTCTTAGATGATAAGATTTGATTGATCCCTAAGTTCTCAGTTTTGTCACAGAATATTGAATTTGACTGATGGTGAAAGTGATGGACAAGTTCAAGATCTTTACTACTCTTATGAGACACCAATAGGTCTATTTAGTTTAGCTTAAGATTCCAACAAGTGAATCATTTACCATAATCTTGTATAGGTTCTTTGAAGGTTAAGTAATTATGAGTGAAAATACACACGATAAAATCTTGTCAAAATCTAGCTTAATATTTACCCAAACTCTCATGACCAAAGTTGTAGAATTATTCTGTCCAACTATATGAACAAAGTTATGGAATTTAGATGACAGAAATCATGTCCAAGTCCTAGCAGGAATCAAGGCCAAATTACAGTACAGAATCTGCCCTAAATTCTAGCAGAAATTACGTCTAAGTTCTAGAGAAATCTGATCCAATTAATGTTATTGTAGTGGTAAAAAATTGACCCTCATAGGATGACACCACATGTCCAAGCAACCAGCACATGTCCAAGCAACCAGGAGACCCTGTCACTCCATATCCTCCCGGAGCCAATTCGGTCCACACTGAAGTCACTCTTCGCCCCAAGGATACTTCCGTCTCGGTAGCTTCGATGCTCCAAGTCATCCCGGAGCTCCCTCTATTCTGAGGATTTCAATTTCACATAAAACAATCATGGCAACAGATCATCCCTGATCTCCACCGACAATTATGCGGACTAATTTTCTCCCATGTTCACAACATGTAACACCCTCCAGTGTTGGTAGTTATGAACAAAAGCGGATTTTCCTACATGAATCCAACAATCAAGCGCCAGTAATCACGACCGTTACAATAAATCAATACATGCAGATCATGTGATTACGAGGATCACACCCGTATCATCTGCTTTTAGACACAGAGATCAGTTAAGCATAAATATACCTTCTCTAACGAGAGGGAGGGATTTTTGGATCTTCTGTTCTTTCAACTAAGCCCAACACTGAGACTCTGGCAAACAATTCTTGTAATTCTTGTAACTTTTGAATTATAGTGGATTCTCCTCTTGCTTTTAGTGATTTTCGCTTTTAAGGGTTTTCACGTAAAAATCTTATGTCTCTTCTTTTGTGTTGTGCATTATCTTATCACACACATATCCCCCACTCTTTAATCTCGCTTGTGGTGTGGATAGACTGTCTGATCGCTCGTGGCAGAAAATCTTCACCATAAACTGGTGTTTTCGTTGAGAGCTCAGTCCCAACACTCAAAGTCTCCCTCCCAAAAGCCAAAGACCTTCCTCAAAAAGCCTATTCTACATCGCCGATGACCTCAAAAAAGCAGCCAACCGCCAGCAACTGGACCACCTCCAAGGTCAAATTTATTGCCACCGCTGGGGTATCATTTTTCTGAGCGGCCTAACCTCAGCCCCGTCTTGGAAGAGTCTGTCTCTGCACCTTCACAGGGAAGCTGGAGACACCCACCTGCCATCGACGCACGAAGGCAACTCCTCCAAATGTTCACTGACATGAAGGAGGAGATGGCGAAGCAGCATGCTTTATTCGACCGCGAGTGGGAGAATGCGGCGCTCGATCGAGAAAACGCGGCCCGTGAACGGGAGGAATTGAAGCATCTAAACGGCCAACTTCTCGTTCAGATCACAGCCCTTTAAAGCACCCAAGGGCTGCCTTCACCGCCAGAAGGGCCTACTGCTACGGGTCCCAAGTCAACGAGCACACCAAAAACCGGAGGCGACGCAAGTCAGACTCTCCTACTCCCTCGGAATGATCCGACGGCGTGTTGAGTCTGTCTCATTCCCGCACGAGAGATCAACACGATCATACTCGGAGGAAGACCGAGGAGTTCCTCTGCATCTAAGATCTCGACAAGCTTATGTAGAAGCGAGTCGAGGAGGTAAGAGTGCCACACCACACATTCTTCAGTAGACTGCGAGTCATCCAGCCGTTGTACAAACATCTTGTGAACTACAACATCACCCGTTGGAGTGAGGTCCTGTTTCGAGCCTAACTGTACATCCAGTTTGAGAAACTAATTAAAAGCTTCACCAGCTAGTCTCTTAATCGTGGCGATGACGGAGAGAGACCGAAGCTACATCCGGAGGCCCTTCCATCGACATCCTGGCTCGTGGGCAAGGCGCTTTCAAGAAGCGTCCGTTTCCGAACGCTCAGCAGAGTCCACTCCGTGCTTACCGAGTGGATGGATAGCTTTACCCTGCTGAAGCTCCCGATTCAGGATGTCTTCGAAGCCATCAAGGGTCAACCCTGAGTGAAGCGTCTGGAACCGAAGCAACATGATCCTTCTCGTCCCGGAGCGAAGGACTACTGTTCTTTTCATGATTGCAAGGGACACTAGACTTCCCAGTGCTAGTCCCTTTGCAAGTATCTCGAAGATCTTGTCCAATAAGGATATCTTCAGAATACATTCTTACATCTGGAGCCACGTTCGAGACGAAAAGACAACAAAAAGCTTCATCTCCGTCTCGACTGTTACATATGGTCACTCAGTACAAAGCGGTTGACTAACACTAACCCGATATATAAGAACATAAAAGTTCCTCTAGCAAATAATACTCTCTGTATCTCATTCCATTTTCATGTATTTTATTAAAATTATTTAATAAATTACATTCCAATTCTTAATAGCTTCCCTACATCCTTTTAAAGATCCGTGGAACCTGCTCACCGGCTTTCATGTGGCCAGCCTATGGGCTTCTCTCTCCGAAGACATATGATTGTATGTCCAAGGAGGGATTCCTCCACTCAGGTCGTCAATATCAGCATTCTTCTCTGGGCTTTTTTTGGCTCATTCTGGTCAGGCAACGGTCGTTCGAAAAGCTTATTCTTAATCAGGCCACTGCCAGTCCAACTCCGCAGCTGAGGGCTCCCCTCACTCGGAGACCTCTATCTGTGTGTTCCGAGGGAAGTCCCACTCGAGAATGATAACACAAGCATTTGTCTCTTGATACTCTCAGGCTCATTTCTGATTAGGTAACTGCTCTCTGAAAGACTCATTCCCAATCAAGTAACTGTCACCCTCAAGGCTCATCCCCGATTGGGCAACTATCATCTGAAAGGATCATCCCCAACCGAGCAACTGTTAAGCTCATCCCCAATCGGGCATCTATCGTTCGGAAGGTCCATCCCCAATTGGGCTACTGCCTTTGTTTGTGCGTTCCGAGGAGGGAAGCCCCCACTCGAGAATTATAGCATCTATTTCTAGGTTTCTAAAGACTCATCCTTAATTGGGCAATTGCCCCCGGAAGGCCCATCCTCAATTGAGCAACTGCCTACCTAGCTCCGTAGTTGAGGGCTCCCCTCACTCGAAATCTTTTGCTTGTGTGTTCCGAGATGAGAGGTACTTACTCGAGAACAGTAGACACGAACATCTGCCTCTGGGCTCCCCTCAGCTTGCCCCTCCAAATCCATCTACCATCCAAACGGACCAATCCATTTTTGGAGCTGAGGTGGTGCACAATTGCGAACTTTTTCATTTAATGCAGTAAGATCATACAATATTGTTTCAAATGAAAAGAGTTCCATTGCTTTCCGAGCGTCTTTCTGACTTGATCGACTAAGGTGTATTGCCTTCTATCGGGGAAGCACCAAAGATGGTGTTTACCTCCTGATACTGGAGGAGAGCCTAGTTGACCTGACTCTCTTGACGTGGAGTCTGATTCACCTCTTTTTGTACTCTGGTTTCCGAGGCCGTCCGGGGTGAGGATGAACTCCTTTAGATACCCTCGGTTTACCAGCTCCTGGAGCTTTCTCAGGAGAGAGCGACAATCAACGGTACAGTGTGCCACCTGATCATTTTTTATTCTGAGTCTGGCTTTTGCCCTTTTTATGTTGGTACGACTTACTCGTCTGATTGTGTGAGACCCCAAGTAGTGAGGACTAGGATGTGTTGACAGTTGTTGGAGTCGCTTGATTGTTGTCAGGGCTGATGGGAGAACTACTTTGTGAGAGAATCTTCGAGCAAGAGTAGCCGTCTGTTCCCCGAGTAGCCATCAGGGCGAGAGCCCGATATAGGCTATGAGTCATAGGGAGGACTTTTGTCTTTCAGGAGAGTCTCCGCGTAGGCTTGGCCATCAGGGTGAGAACCCGCTATAGGCCATTGAGCGAGCCTCTGTTTTTCAGCAGACTCCCCGAGAAGGGGTAGCCGTCAGGGTGAGGGCCCGCTATAGGCTGTTCTTTGAGTAGCCGTCAGGGGTAGAGCACGATATAAGCTATATGAGTGACCATTAAGAGTGCTTTTGTCATTCAAAAGTGACTCCGTGTAGGTCTAGCCGTCAGGGTGAGGACCCGATCTAGGCCTTTGATGCATTTTTTAGATCGTAGGGAAAGTGATGGTGCATAACTGCGAACTTTTTCATTGAATATAATAGGATCATATAGTATTATTTCAGATGAAAAGAGTTTCATTGCTTCATGAGCGTCTTTCCGTCTTGATCGACTAAGGTGTAATGCCTTCTATCAGGGAAGCACCAAAGATGGTGTTTACCTCCCGATACTGGAAGAGAGTCTGGTTGACCTGACTCTCTTGACGCGGAGTCTGATTCACCTTTTTCTGTACTCTGGTCTCCGAGAGTTGTCCGAAGTTAAGGATGAACTCTTTGAGATATCATCGGTATACCAGCTCGTGGAGTCGTCTACGAGAGAGTGGCAATCAACGGCATGGTGTCCCATTCCGTCACGGAAAGCGCACTATTCTCCATCTCCGGGATCCTTTGGGTTAGGCAAGAGCGGTCTCGGGCACCTCACCCAGTCTTGATCCTTGATGACGTTGAAGACATGGTCCACAGAGATTTTGAATGGAGTGAAGTTGACTTCCCCTCTGTAGGATTATGGACAGTATCAGAAGCTCGGTTCTGACTCTTCTATGGGAAGGCGGATTGTGGCTTTGACTTCTTCTCTTCCCTTCTGGAAGAGCGATCCTCGATCTGGATGTACTTTTGAGCCTGAAAGAGGATGTCCCTCATCTTGGTGACTTCCTTCACTAAATGTTTGTACAAGGAGTGAGTGACTTGCAACCCACTGACTAACGCAGGGGCATTATGTCGTCCCTGCAGTTATACACCAAGGCTATCTGGCTTTGAAAATATCTGACTTAGTGTGGCTATCTTTAGGTTTCCTCTTGATTGTGAGGAGGTGGTTGTTGTTCTTCTTGAGCTCCCGTCGGGAAGCATACTGGTGATAGAAAGCCTGCTTCACCTGTTCGAAGTTTTGGAGAGTAGGCAGCGCTCTTGAGACTGGACGAGAACACATGACTCAGAAGCAAGTCGTCGTGGGAGTGGACCGCCATCTTATCCTGGTATTGACGGAGGTGTTGGATGGGGTCGGTCGATCTTGAGTAGCACTAAGAGCTCGACATCACAAACTTCTTAGGGAAGCGGTGAGAAGTGATATCCTCAGAGAGCGGAGAGTTGAAGGTGCTCGACCCACAAGGCTCTGTCTCCTTCTGGGGTGGAGACGATGACTTGCTTTCTCAACCTGCTTCTAGACGATCTCTCTGATGTCCATGCGAGGAGCCCTCGGGCCCTGCACGACCCAAAGTTCTCGGAGTGCTGGCTGCCACTCGGGGAGAATGATGTGTCGCGCCTCCAATTGCTCTTGGTGCGGGCGGCCCGAGTAGTGTTTGGTGGCGAATACAGAGGAGTGCGAGACTCTTCTATCCTTTGGTTCCTGGTGGATTGTAATTTACGAAGGATCTCTATCTCAGCGACCAGCTGATTGTAGAGGCGAGCCGCTGCTTCCCTCTCGAGGGTAGATTTCTTATATCACGATCCACCTCCGCTTCATTCATCAGCTTCTGAAAGTCAGAAAGCATCTGGATGAGTTGGTTCTCAGGAGTTTTGTCCCTTGCCCTCGGGGCAGTAGGCGGGGAAGACAGTCCTTCCCCGACATCTTCGATGTGGACGTTGGGAATGACATGATGTTGATCAGAAGGTCCTGTGCCTCTTGCGGTGGTTGACCGGGCTTTGGAGCACTGCTTTGGTGGTGGCGCGGGAAGTATCCTCCTTGATGGGGCCATTGCGACTTCGGAGAGATTTTTTTAGGAGGGGAAAAGGCTTGAAATTGGGAGAACTTTGAGCGTTGACTCAGAGATCTCAATGAAAGCACCAAAATATAAAGGTAAATTCTTGGGAGAATTTATCTACACTCAAATCGTAATTAGGAGAATAAATCAATCGCAAACACCAAAGATTTACGTGAAAAATCCGAAGGGGAAAAACCACGTTGCAAAGAGAGAATTCGCTAAATCTGGCAGATTATAACTAGATCTTAATATTCTATTACAAGTTCAATTCTCTAGTGTTCGGCCCCTTGCAAAGAAGGAAGAGATAAGCTTTTACAGCTGATGGTTGATGAGCTGAGTTGTAGTCTCCGAGATCTCCACCTATAGATCAACCCACGATTGTAACTGCACGTAACGCTCCAACTGCAATTGATAGAGTGGTGCGTGATCTTCGGGGATCACTCTGGTTGGCGAGGATAACAGCTCAGATCCGCAATTATCATCCACTACATGCCGAATTGTTATAACCGTCCTGTTAGCCAGGTGGTTAGGTAAAATTAGCTGGATGAAATTGAATATGGAACCTCCATGATCTGTGAGATTTGCCAGGTGTCGTGATCTCGCAAAGGTCATAATTTTGACCACTATATTGGGTTATCTAACTTGGTAGATTTTCTACTGCTAGGTGGCCTTCCAGTTTTTATGTTGAAGCCTTATGACACAGGACAACAAGAAACTGAATTTCTTTCATTTGCTTCAGATCTGTTGATCTACGAATTCGAGGGCTTTGGATGAGATTTTGTCATGAAATCGAGTTGTAAAGGGTTTCTAAAAGTAGTGGAGGGTTAGAGGTATTGGTTTAAGGTTGTTATGTGAGGAAAAGATGATCAAATAACATCAAGAGTGAGTGTTTTGGTCCAAATCTAGATTGGTATCTTCGAATTGGCTTCATGCCAATCTGCACCGGAACAATTTGTTGTCTCTTCAAGCTTGTCATCTTCGTCAAGGTAGCCAACAAGGGGTCATATGACTTTGGAGGTGTCGATGCGAAAAGCTGTAATGAAGTCATTGTCATTTGTAGTATCTTCGAATTATTGAAGGTGAAATCAATAATACATTGAGCATCAACGAAGATGTAGACATTGGTTGTCCTTCAGCTCTATGCAGTGATGTCATCATCTTAGACTCGGATGTTGCCTGAATTGTCTCAAAAATCAATAGTGACGAAGCTGGTGGTTTGATGATTGATGGAGAAGGCGGCGGGATCTCATCGAGGGGCTGTTCAACCTTTATGGACAGTGAAGATGACTTTTCAATGATCGATTCTGAGGAGAAAACAAGGGCAAATCAGCTAATGGGAAAACCTGCCCTTCCATTGGTGAAACATACTCAATCCTAGAATCCTTTTCTGGTTTGGACAGCAAAGGAAAAACTTCTTGCAGCTCGTCTGATGATGATTCACATTTATTTAGAGAGGTCAACAATGGTGACAGGAGCTTGGACAATAAAGATGTTGAGGAAGTGTGATTGTGACTGACATCTTCAATTAGGGTGATGAAGGCAGAGGTGCTACTGATGATGAAAGTGGCAACAGGCTATAAAAAGAAGGGTGATAGCGATAAGGAGATGAATCTTCATGCGTGACCAAACAATACTTGCAATTCCTCTTCCGCCATGCAAAAGCTTTTCTATCTAGTCTATGTTTGACATAACAATACTTTCTCTATTTGTCTATTTATCAATCAAAATAGGAAAAGAACTCCTGAAGATAACACTCCCAATCTTCATATCCGTATTGATCATCAAAACCTTGAAAACTGGGAAATCTTCATACATATCACACTCTACTTCTAATGGGTCTTCATAGTGGTCAATGTGATCATCATAGTAATGGAACCCCATGGGAATCGGATAACTTGCTCTGATACCAAATCTAATGCAGGACAACAAGAAACTGAATCTTTTTTTCTTTGCTTCAAATCTGTTGATGTACTGAACTTCTTTTCTTTGCTTCAAATCTGTTATGTGCGAATTTGAGGGCTTTTTGGATGGAATTTTGTGATGCAGTCGAGTTGTAAAGGGTTTCTAAATGCAGTGGAGTTGTTAGGGTATTGATTTAAGGTTGTTTTTGTGAGGAAAAGAGGATCAAATAACATCAAAGAGTAGTGTTTTGGTCCAGATTCAAATCTGGACAGCAACTAATCAAAAGATTTAGGCCTCAATTAGGGTTCAAATAAGTTCAAATTTGTGGACTTATTTACTGGCTAGGGTTTGCTAAAAAACAAAACAAAAACTAGAGGAAAAACTAGCTCGTCACGAAATCACTTCTACTGCTCTATTATGTTCAATTTTTCATGGTCTTCACCTTTCAGAATGCTCATGAGAAAGGGTATGCTTTTCCTTGTCTTTATCTACGAAATGTTCATACCGGAGTAATTTTTTTTCATATTTATAAAAATCTCAAACAAATGTCTCCTATACAAGTTTGGAATTCCCTGTTGCCGAACAGTTCCCCTTTTGTTTTCTATAGAAAATGAAAGCTTTTAAAATGTTTCACTATTTTTTCCCCATAAGATTTATTTGATGTCCTAGTTTAACAATTGCATGATAATGTTACTTTATCCTTGAACTCTTTTTACTGCTATTTCTTCTTGGTCTATGTTCTTAGGATTTTATCTGCTCTTGATATATATATTTTCTTCAAGTATAATCTCATTTTGTACAGGTGTGGTGCTCAGCAGTCCGGGGATCTTGGTTCTTCGAGTGAAGCACTTGATGGGATACTTGGTTTCGGGCAGGCTAATTCTTCCATGATTTCACAGCTGGCTTCTGCTGGAAAAGTGAGAAAGGAATTTGCTCATTGTTTAGATACCGAAAATGGAGGTGGAATTTTTGCTATTGGACATGTGGTGCAGCCAAAAGTGCAAACGACACCACTGGTACCAGATCAGTATGTTTCTTCATCATTAATTAATCTTTTAAACAAGTCCTTCCCCTGTTTGTATTTCCTGTTTCTGTAATCTATTTTACATGGAGTGAAAACTTAAGTGATGACTTTTTCTTTGTTGCATTATGCTAATGATGGTATGCAAATTACAGTGACCATTATAATTAAGATTTTCCACTTGGTCAACATATTAGCTAATTCCACGGCATGCAAACATGAACAGAATCAATAGGAGATTGAGAAAGTTCTGGGAAGCGCATACAAGATGGTAACAGGGCCTGAACTAGATGCCATATTTTCGAGCGCCATCAAAGTCAAACAAGAGTCCATGTCCCACATTTGGTCCCTTCACTATTTGGATACATAAAAACATGCGAAGTTCTCCAGAATTAGGAACTTCTTTGAAGTATTTTGCTTGCTTTTGTCCATTAATCTAGAGTTTAAGATGCTTTCATAAGTTCCCAGAATCATGTATTGTTGTTCCTTTTTAAAACTCTATACAACCCAGTGCCTCACATTGAAGAAGTCATTTAGTCAGTATTAAGAGAACTAATTAATTCACTTGCAAAATTTTTGAACTTTGAAACTCATTGACCCTTATATTAAAAATGTGAATTTATTTTACCGGAGCACCAAATTAAGGGTTTTTATTTTTGTACCTTTTCTTATTACTACTACTACTGTTGCTGCTGCTGCTGTTATTATTGTTATTATTATTTTGTTGTTTGGGGTGGGGGTGGGGTGATTGGAGCTCATGTAATATTGCTTGCAATGGAAATCCAAAGGTGCTTGTGAATTGACTTAGGATCAGGGTAACTAAATACTGTAATATTACATCCCAACTAAAACACTGTAATAGTAACCTCTTTGCTAACCCGGTTATTATCAAGGCATGGCTTAGAATATCATCTCACATTTGACGTAGAAAGTGACATCATATATATGGGATACAGCCCATACTGAACTTGCCTCTCATTCTTGTCTTCTTTATAAGTAACATCATTTCACGTTTAAGGTGGAGAAGACTATGAAGATCCCATGTTGAGTTGTTAAAATGTTGAACTAAGAATGATGCTGATTGTTTATCTCATGTCCTAACTATTTTTTGCAAAGCCGGGTTTTTTTTTTTTTGGGGCGGGGGGGGGGGGGGGGGGGGGGTGGTTGTGTTGGGTCATCGGAAGTGTTAGGTTTAAGGGCAGACATGTCCTTTGTTCTTTTTTTTTTTTGGGAGTGTGCATACGGAAACTGTTAGTGATAGTCACTAAGCCAACCCCCATTATCACGCGGCATGATTTTAATATGATTTTATACCGAAAGTGATATTTATCACATTGATGGAACATGATATTCTTTAATGTAAAGTTTCCTTGTTCACTTGAGGAGTTAAACAAAGAGCGTGAGTGTATATTTTGTGTAGCTGTATAAGTTGTATCTAGCAAATATTTTTTTATACATTATGGAACTATTAGTGGTTTGATTTTCAATATGTTTTGCCGCTTGAGTGTATATTATGTTGTGTAGATTCAATCTAGCAAGACCTTTTTGATCTCATTCAATTTATATTGATTTAGACATTTGAGGTTTAAAATAACTGATTCTTATCAATGCTATAGGCCACATTACAATGTCAATATGAAGTCGATTGATGTTGGTGGGGAGTTTCTACGACTACCAACCGATTTATTTGAAAATGGAGGGAATAAAGGGACCATAATTGATAGTGGCACAACCTTGGCTTATCTTCCTGACGCCGCGTACACGCCATTATTGGATGCGGTATTGATTCTTTTGTATTTTTTTTAATTTTCATTTTGACATCATTTACGTCTGTGTTTCTTACTTTTGATTTTTCTAGGTCTTCTCCAACCATCAAAATTTGGACTTCTTCACCGTTCAGGACTTTCGATGTTTCAAATATTCTGGAAGGTATCGAGTCATTTAATTCTTTGTTGAGGTTTTCTGTTTGCTGAATTTATTCTCCTGAAACCCCAGTTTATTTCTTTTATCTGTGCATGAAATCTCCCAATTAAATCATCTTTTTTTCTTTCTTCTTTTTATTAAAAACTGCACCTCAATATCTATTTGTCATTTTGCTAATTTTCATTGTAAGATTGCTTGATATACATTGTTGTTGCCACAATTCACTAGCTTAAGCTTTTGGGTAACTGGTGGTATATTACTTTTAATAGAAGATCCCAAATATATTTTAAATTGCCAATTATGCGTTTGAACACTGGATTTGTTGAAACTCAGTACTCCGTTAAAATGTCAGAGTACCACCCCCCCCCCCCCCCCCCCCCCCCCCCCCCACCCAACAACAACAACAAAAAAAAACTCACAACAAACATCCCGCCAACACCCACAACACACACCCACACACTTTAAAGCATTAGAAGAAATAAAATCTATTGTTTCGAGGCGTGAAAAAGAGAGTCTTACTCGGACATGGATACTGGGTGTCCAACACGCAACCCACTAAACTCCAGACTCCCAGATACGTGTGTTTGAAATAATGTTTATTGGACTTCTATAATTTTACGTATTGTGTTGCTGGGGAAGAGAAATGCCATTGTATTTTCTCTATATTATCTGCACATTGCACCTATAAATGGATGGACTCACATTGTATAACTGAATTCTCCACCTACTCACACTCAGAACTATATAAGTCTGCAGAAGATAACATTTATCTTTTTCTCTAATTTGTGCTCAAAATCAACAAAATTAATTTACCCAAGTGCTGTTGGAGGTGTCTCATGAACTCTATGTAGTTAACAACTGTTGAGATTGTTGGTATTTTTGGTGCCCACATTCATTGGAGAAGGACAACTTTCTGTCGATAGCTCTGGCAAAGCTTTCGACAGTTCTGGTGAGGCTGTCGAAAATCTGAGACACACCAACTTTCCGGACAATGCTATCGACAACCTTGTCGACAGCGGTAGCAATATGAGCGTATCCGAGTAACCGATCCGAATTCTGATTCGGTTTCAAGTTGAATTCTGATTCCGGTTTTGACCCAAACTGTGGGTATTTGGTTTCTTTTTCTCTGGCTATGAATATGAGATTGTTTCATTGGTTTTAACAACCATCATATTGAGGGTTTGAGAGATCCTTATATGGGATCCTTGTAAACTCTAATTTTCTTCTCAAGTTAATAAGAATTTCTCTCCATCCTCTCATAAAATCTTGTGTTCATTTGTATTCTTGCTCTTGTGGTGATTAAGTTATATTGCTTGCTACGGTAGATTGCTCGATGTTTTCGCTGCTACTTTATTGTTTAGTGGTGTTTATCTCAACAGTTGGCATCAAAGCCATGGCTAGCATGACGACCACAACGAAGTTCGAGATGTAGAAATTCGACAAGAATAATTTTCTGTTGTGAAAAATGCAAGTAACGACGTTTCTCGTGAAGGAGGGCACTCACAAGGTCCTGCTTGGTGCTGAGAAGAAATCGTCCAAGATGGAGGACGAGTGTGTGATTTTCGATGTTTGAGCGAAGGCCACTATTATACTATGCCTATCAGATGAAGTTCTTTACAATATAATGAACGAGGAAACAAGTTTATGGTGTAAGCTGGTGAGTCTCTTAATGACAAAGAGTTTATCCAACAAACTCTTCTTGGAGCAGTTGTATAGTTTCGGATAAAGGGACACCAGTTTTGCAACATTTCAATGCATTCAATCAGATTTTGTGCGACCTGTTGGCGCTGGAGATGAAATTAGAAGAGGAAGACAAAGTTCTTTTGTTGTTGTCTTCTCTTTCTCAGAATTATAATCACTTGGCTACTACCATCATATATAGAAAAGATATCTTAGAGTTGGAAGATGTCAGACAGATGCTCCAAAATAACGATCTGATGAAGAAGACATATTTCATAGAGGAGACCTCATGATTGGTAGTTAAAGAGCAGGGGAAATCACAGAGTAGAGGACCCAAGCCAAAGCATCTAGTGGAAATAATGATTGCTACTACTTCAAACAGCCAGGGCACATGAAGAATTGCTTCAAGTACGAAGATGCCAAAGAAGAAGGGTGGTCCAGGAGATGATTAAGCTAGTACTAGTGGGAAACAATCGAATTAAGTAGGCATAGCCAAGAAAGAAGTTGAAGAACCATTTGAAGTTCTGTCGGTGAATCTGGGCAGAGGCAAAGGGAGGTTCTCAGATGCTTTGTTACTTGACTCGGGGTGCACATGCCACATGTGCCCAAAGGAGTGGTTTAGCACATATGAGTCTTTTGAAGGAGGTACAGACTTGATGGAGAACGATGCTGGATATAAGACAGTTGGAATATGTAGTATCCGCATGAAGATGTTTGACAGATATGTGCGGACACTCAAAGACTTGAGACACGTTCTAGACCTGAGGATAAAAACTTCTCTCTTTGGGAGCTTTGAAAGCTCAGGGATACAAATTCTCGGGCATAGATGGAGCTCTAAAATTCTAAGGGCTTCATGACGGTCTTCAAAGCAGAGCGTATGACGAACTTGTACAAGGTGATTGGAAGCGTGGTGATTGGTGATACTTCCGTAGCAACAGAGAAAGAGGACACTACAAGACTTTGGCACATGTGTCTTGGACACATGAGTAATCAAGATCTTTGAGTCCCACACAACAAAGGAGTTTTACCAGGTGACATTGCAAACTTAACCTATGTAAGTTTTGTATTATGGTAGACAGTCGAGAGTATTTTTTTACTATCTCAGTACACAAAACTAAGGGCCTGTTAGATCTTATTCACATGGATGTGTGGAGATCTTCGCCAATTGCATCCATTGGGGTGCATGTTATTATGTTACTTTTATAGATGATTTCTCTTGGAAGGTATGTGTGTATTTCTTGAAGCAGAAATTAGAGATATTTCATAAGTTCAATGAGTGAAAAGTCATGATGGAGAAACAGAAAGGCCGAAAGGTGAAGTTCTTGAGGTCAGATAATGGGATTAGTATACATCCATGAAATTCAAAGAGTACTTAGCTGGTGAAGGTATTGAGCATAAGCTAAGCATTTCAGGGCGGCCAAAATAAGATGGAGTAGCAGAGCACACGAATCAGACACTTACAAAGCGTGTGCCCGCAGTATGAGGTTACAAGCTGACATGTCAGAAGGTTTTTGGGCAGATGCAGTGAATCATGCGAGCTACTTAGTGAACATGTCACCAGTTACAACCGTTAATTTTCAAATCGCAGAAGAGATGTAGAGGATAGTCAGTGGACTATTCAACCTTACGGATATTCGGTTATCCGTCATACAATTTGGCTAATAGTCAAAAGAGGAACAAGTTGGTGAGACTCTAAAATCATCATCTAATCTTCTAGTTCATCTAGATATTTGTTTTGAGGGGCATTCAATGTAGCTGAGTTTGCCATTATGAGCAATACATCCATAAGTTCAGCATAATTGTTACACTAGATAAGCCCTAATCATACTACATCCCGTGTTTAGTCAAGTAGAAACCATCTTAACATGATAATTAGGGAAGATTCAGCGCTTTATTGAATTATCATGACATACTAAGTTCATTAGTTCAATTATGCGATTCAATCTGGAAGTGCACGTAGTTCTACGTATCTCATTAATTTTTTCATTCTATTGCTTATGTGAGGCAACAGGTAGAAATATTTGACACCGTAGTTAAAACTCGCATCAATTTCTCACACGCCAAAATGTATGATACCCATCCCTAATTTCTCCCGTTGAAATTTACTTCTCATAAGCTCTAGGCAGCCTCTTCCGAAATCTCCCTCTTTTCTTCTCTTCCCACTGTTTTTGAGGCCCAAGAAAGCAACGTATAAATAGGGTCTTCCGAAGAAAAAGGTTAGTATAGGTCCATTATAGCAGGAAAGTTATCCCTGTTACCAGCAGTTACTGCATTGATTATGTCATGTCCATTTAAACTGCATGAGCTTATTAGACAGTCAAAAAATATCAAGGAAAATCAAATTCCTTAAAGTAGAAAGTGAAGTATTCACTTCTAATCATATCAGAATTTTAGTTTTTATTTTTTGTCAGATGTCAGCTTTCAAATACTAATATTCAGTCAAAATTTCATGCTGGAGAAATAAGAATTGATCATGATATTGCAAACCCAACAACTTTCGGGAAACATTATTTAATCTTACAAGTCATCTGAAAATTTGCCTTATGTTGACATCAGAAATATCGCGTAACCTGTATTGAGGTATTACAATATGTCCGCAAAAAGGCAATTTTTTTTGTTTATAAGTCATTGATTTAAAATTTATTTTCTGTTGTGATTAGCTGTTTCATTTCTTATTGCAGTGTCGATGATGGATTTCCAGTTGTCACTTTACATTTTGAGAAGTCCCTTTCATTAAAAGTACAACCCCATGATTACTTTTTTCAAAATGATGTAAGTATGATCTATACAACTCTGTCTTTGTTGTTGATGGATACAGTTCTATCTTTCTATGATGTAATATCATTTTACATTATTAAGTGCCTTCTGCTTGGAACTACAATTTTTTCATAAATGTTTCGACATGATTCGGCTACATATTCGTTTTTCATTGCTTTTCTTTTTTGGTCAAATATGCTTTTATATCCTTCATTTGTACCCACATCCACTATGATTCTTTTATGCATCTCATAATTGTTGCCTTCTTTAGTTTTGTGCTTGAAAATTTATGCATTGTGTTGATTCTGAGTTACTTAACAGTAGGGAACCCACCAGAACCGTAGTGAAAGTGAGTTTTCATAGGTTATGGTTTCCTTGTGGAATTTATGACCTTAGTGGACGGAAGCAGAGTCAGGAAATAGCATTGCATTACCCAGCGGTACGTGTTTCCATATCCATTCACTTTGAGGACTCAGACTTCAGTGTGGGTTACCCTACACACAAAGGGATGCGTAGACTGAAAGACCCACAATATTGCAGTTACCTACACAGGATAACAACTTTCATGGTATATATAGATTAGGATTTGCTGCAATATGATGCCGAAACACTGTGACTTTGTTTATATATAAAAAGAGTCATGAGAGTAAATCTTGTAGCAACAAAAATGATTGTCTTAATGGGTATATATCTGGTTGCATTCATGCTAAAGGGAAATTACAATGCAGAAATAAGGCAAAATATGATGATGATGATGTTCAATGATCGGAACATTACCAAAAACAAGCTGAAATGCGGTTAATGAGAATGAGTACGCAGTGGAAGTATGGTTGTCGACTGTTGAATTTATCTTGAAAAAATAACAAGATGGAAGCGACTTGATGGCATTTTGTGGAAGCTGTTTTAGGAAGATGTGCGTGATTGTTATCAGCTGGCGGTTAAACTTTCTATAAAGGAAACAAAGGACTCAGTCTTTTAGGATGCAAGCAAAAACTGAAGCAGAAGTCTTGTAATGAAGACCTACTAAGAAGTGGAGGCATGACGAGAACAATGGGAGGTTCTAATGGCTTGATGACAGGCAGCATAGAAGCTAGATCAGCTTTTCAGTGAGCATACATGATACGAAGCCTCTATCGAGAATGTCAATTGGTGTTGAAATCCTCATACATCTTCTAGTAATGGGACAAAAGAAATAATTTACCTGATACTTGGGATATTGCTGGATGAAGGAAGTTGTGGGTGAAGTATGAATGGTCAAGATTCTAGGTGAAGAAAATGGTGAATCTTTAAACAAGTATGAAGAAGATTAAGAGTATGTTGAGTTCACGCATCTTCAGGGAGCCTTCTATGTGAGAAAAGAAAGCCTAAGTTTCAGTCATTGAAATGTGGGTATAATATTTGGGGTTAAGTTACCTGTATGTCCTGGGAGCTGGTGACACCTATTCTGTGTAAGCACGATAGGATTCAAGAAAGGCAAGGCTCTGTAGGGGTGAAGGAAGTGTATATTTGAGAAGCTGGTGTGGTAAATGAAGAGCTTGACAGAAACATGCAAGATAAGCTTTGGTATAGGAAGTACAATAAATAGCAGCACTAGAGCAGCACTAGATCTTAAGCTAAGTGAAAAGGTTTAGGAGATCACGCGGAGTGAACTCTGCTGAGGGCTATGTGAGAGTTGCGAGACAATGCATGTTTCTGTGTGGTAAAGGGCTCTCATAGTAGGCTTGCATGCTGGTGCTCTTATATATGATAGTTGCAAATGTATACATAAGTGTGCAAAACATAGGCACAGCACGGAGCAGATGGTCTATGTGAAAAAGATCTGGTTGAGGTCACAATGTGTAATTAGTATGGTTTAAGTGTTTCTTTTAAACCAATGGATTAAGCCAATAAGGTTCACACCTGTCAAGGATTAAGGATAGGATAATTATACTGTTTCTTTCATTGACTTGGGTTTTTTTTTTGAAGAGGGGACCCTGACCTTTTGCAATGTCCTGATGGTGCTGGTTATGTGCAGAGAAACTTGAATGGCAGTGGTAAATAATCAGCATTATGCGGGCAAAAGAGAAACAAGTCTGTCCCAACCTTAATTGTGAGTCAAACGACATGTTTGTCCCAAAATTCATGGCATGTTATAGCAACAAGTTCTTGGGATGGGGGTTGCTAAATAGTTGAGTTACCGATCATATTTCATGGAGGAGGACCATCATTAGAAGCAAAACGAAGACTGAGTTTGCGTGGTTGATGCACACAACCATGCTATATGCATATTGATCTTGTGTTGAATGGCACATAGGGTGGCACAAGGTGAATTTAACCATTGCCACTGAAGATGGCTTTATCCACTTCACATGGATCGACAAGATTGATGTGAGCGTTGCGCCACGCATACATGCCTTCTGCGGGCTACAACCCACAAGATGGTACCTATGCTTGACTGAGATTCTTATGCCAACAGTTTTGAGTTATAGTTAAAAGTGCACAAGATTAGGTAGTTGGACCTATGCAAGTTGCATGCGGATATTGCAAATTAAGTTCTCGGTACGGTTGCTCTGGGTGGATTGTAACTGACCTGTTGACATCTTCAATCTTGGATGTTGCCCCTATAAGCGGAGGAATCCCAAAAACCTAGAGACGGCAACCAACCTCATTCTATACTAACTACACAATGTGAGATTTACAGGAAGACCCATATAGTATTTATATACTTTCTCTAACACTCCCCTTAAGATGTACATATATCATATGCTCAAAGCTTGTTACAAATGCATCACTCTATAACCCCCAAATGACTTTGTAAATAAATCATCTAGCTGATCATGTGATCTCACAGGCATTGCTTGATTAATCTCATTGAGATTTTATCTTGAACAAAACAACAACCAATCCTAATGTACTTCGTTCTTTCATGAAAGGCTGAATTATCCGCAAGTAAAGAGCTCTAAAGTATGGACACGAGTACGTGATGCGGGTATGACACGATACGAACATGAAGATACGACTAATTTTAAAAAATTAGGACACAAGTACAACATGGATACGGCAAATATTATATGTATATATTTGTTTTTTGTGTTCATATAAATAGATACACATGTAATACACAATGCAAAAATATAGATATTGGACAAAAATATGCTATCATATACATATATATAATAATTTAATTATATTTTTCGTGTGTCTTAATGTTTATTATATATAGTATAAAATTTTAAGGGTACAAAAGTTAAAATAACACTATCTTAAATGTTTTAGAATATTTTCGAATCATACAGATAAATAACTATATGAATTATCCTTATTAAGAAACTAAAAGAGTTATATAAATGCAATGTATCTACAAGTAATAAAGTTGTAAACTTTTCATTCAAAATTAGATTTCTTTTTGTTTAATTTTGTAGCCGTGATTTCGTCAACGATGCATTTGATATGTCTAGGATTGTTGCAAATTTTAGAATACATTAGAGAAGTATTCGAAGTATCGGAGTGTTCAAGTATCGAAAATGTATCCGACACATGTACGTCTCATTTGACGGAGTGTCCATGCTATATTGGTAAAGAGCAACTTGATTATCAGAGTAAAAGGTCAGAGGATTTAGATGATGAAAACCAATAACCAATATTAAACCACATCAGCTCACGCACAACATTTGCCATTGTCTTGTGTTCAACTTTTGCACTAGATGTGGCCACAGCATTCACCTTCTTACTTTTTTTTGGACCGAATTACCCCTAATGAATATACGATAGATCTTCTATCACAAGGAGAGCCAGACCAATCTGCATCACTGTAACCCTTAATATGGATATATCTATGATTCTGATTAACATTCCCTAACTGGAAGCACCTTTATATATCTAAACATACGAACACAACATCTCAATATTTGTAGGCGGGGCATAAAAAATTGACTAAACGCACTTATTGCATATAAGATATCATATCTCGTAACTATAAGATAATTTGAACTTTTCAACTAACCTCTTGGATTGACTTGGAAGATCAAGTAGCTTTCTTTTACCTGCTGCCAGTTTTGTATTAGATTCCATAGGGCGTCAATCGGTCTTGCATCCCAACATTCATGTTTGACTTAGCAAATCAAAAGTATAAAAAATGTCATATTGAGATCGTGCAACTTCAATCCCTAAATTATCACGGTGGTTTGAATTTTCTCCTAAAAAAACTTATCCACTTTTGAATTCTTTTTTTTTATTTTCAATAATCACTATCATTCTCTTTGGGTCAAACAAATAGTCCCACATCGGTTAGACATGGAGATGGTCTTTGATATATAAGGATTTGGGCAACTCCACTTAGAAGATTAGTCTTTTGAGATGGTGCCTCAAGTCCTTTAATTAGTATCAGAGTTATGCCCCGAACTTAGTCGTGTGTGTGGGTGATGTTTGATGATGTCGTCCCTCAATGGCGCAAAAAGGCGCAATGGGTCTGATTATCCCAATGGCGCGAAAGGGCGCAGTAGGCCTCTGTGAAGCTAATATTTGGCTCTCGAGAAGTTTGGTAGTGGTGCTCCTTTGCAATGGGCATGCAACATCCCACGCAGTGTAGAGAGGGGTGCTTCACGTAAGGTGTATCCTTCCCACGCAGTCAAGAATTGGATCTCGATAGAGCATTTGATCTTTCGGTGTGAAGATAGTCGAGCTTGCAGGGAGATTCTTTGTTCGAGGGGGGGTTGTTGGGATTTGGGTCGAACAAATGGTCCCACAGCGGCTAGACATGGGGATAGTCTTGGGTATATAAGAATTTGGGCAACTCCACTTAGAAGGCTAGTCTTTTGAGATGGTGTCCCAAGTCCTTTCGTCGTTGAGAAATAGAAATCCTAGAATTGAATTAATTCATTAACATAAGAGAAGGTACGAGATATATATAGAAGACAAGGTGGATATATGGGTAACAACCCAATAACCCAATAATCTAATACTAATAGCTAACCTTAACACTCTCCCTCAAGCTGGAGCATAGAGATCTAACATGCCCATAAGAGAAGGTACGAGATATATATAGAAGACAAGGTGGATATATGGGTAACAACCCAATAACCCAATAATCCAATACTAATAGCTAATCTTAACACTCTCCCTCAAGCTGGAGCATAGAGATCTAACATGCCCAGCCTGTTACATAGATTAGAAAACATCTTCTAAACAAAATTTTTCTAAACAAAAAATTAAGAAACAAATACGAAATTGATAATCTTATGCCACACTGTTGAATCTTCGATGTCGACGCTGAAGTTACCAGTTAAACCAAACCTCCATGTAAAAAGTTAATATTCATCATCGTCTTGGATACAAATAAGATTTTAGAGTTTCCTAAACTCAGTAGAAGGAGAGATTTTAAATGCTCCTCAAACTCAGTAGGGGAGATTTTGTGAGATCCTCAAACTCAGTAATAAATTCCCGCGGTAGATGTAGAATCGATTGGTAGCAATAGAGATCGGTAAGAGTAACAAAAGTAGCCAACAACACCATCTGATGATTCAACAACAATAGAAGTTAATGACGAAAGACGGTAGATTAGGTGACATTTGATGATGACTAGGGTTTTGAAACTTGAAGGAGAAAGATACTTTTTTGAGATGCACAGTACCGCCGCGGTACTGTTCATGTGAACAGTAAATTTTTTTTAGAGATCTAAATTTAAGACCACATTAGATCTAAAAAAAGAAGAAAGAAAAGAAAAGGAAGATAAGAAGAAGAGATGAAGTAGATGGTTGATGGCTAGAATTAGGATTTGTTTTTTATGGCGGCATGGGTTTTGGTGGTGCCTAGGGTTTTTAAGAAGGTGATGATGAAAGAGGGATGGCTCTGATACCATGCAGATAAATAAAAACCCTCAAAAGGAATTGATTGAGACAATACATATATATAATAAAAATGATGGGTATGGGTCTATTGGGTAGAAGCCCAACAACTCAATAACCAATAGCCCAATAACTATTCTAACACTCCCCCTCAAGTTGGAGCATAAATGTCAACCATGCCCAGCTTGCTACATAAGACAGAAAACACCTTTAGAGAAGCTGCTTTGATAAGTAGATCTGTCAACTGCTTTAAAGATGGAGTAAACAGGGAGAGAAACCACCTTTTTGGTCATGCATCTCTGACCAGATGACAATCAACCTCTATATGTTAGTCCTCTTATGGAACTTCTGATTCTGTGCGATATAGATAGCAGACTGATTATCACAAAATATAGGCATAGGGCCAAGATAACAAAAAGCAAACTCCAATAACATATTCTTCAACCATATTATTTCACAAGTAGTATGGCACACCATGGCTCTATACACAGCCTCTGCACTGGATCTAGAAACATCTTGTTCTTGCTCCTCCATATCACCAGATTTCCTCCAACGATTGTACAATAGCTAGTAGTGGATTTCTTATCTCTCTTATCACCAACATACCTAAGTCAGAATAGCAAAAAATACGAACATGTCTATGTTTTTTGTACAACAAATCTTTTCCAGGAGAGCTTTTGATATAGGCAAGAATCCTCAGAGCAGCTGTCCAGTGAACCTCTAAGCTGATGCATAAACCTACTCAGTACTCTAACTGTAAAGGTTATATCAGGCCTAGTAACTGTCAAGTAGATCAACTCCCAATCAATCTCCTATACTATCCAGGGTCATCAAGTAGATGACTATTATCACACCATAAATTCACATTTGCTTCCATTGAAGTGCTAGCAGGTTTGCATCCCAACATGCCAGTTTTCTCAAGGAGATCAAGTGTATATTTCCTCTGAGATAGAAGTAAACCATACTTTTGATAAGCAACTTCAATCCCAAGAAAATATCTTGACTTTCCCATATTCTTCGTCACAATATCGTTTGAGATACTCCTTTGTTTCTGCTAAAGCCACAGTCACTCCCAGTTAGCAAAATATCATCAATATACACAGCCAGTATCATTGAGCCAGACTTAGTATGACGAACAAACACTAAGTGATCTGATGACAACGAAAATCCAATACCAGAGATAACCATGCCGAACTTCTCAAACTATACCCTTGGACTCTATTTGAGTTCATAGATCGCCTTCTTGAGTCTACAGACAGTATTCTCCCCCCTGAACAATATACCCTGGAGGTTGCTCCATATAAACTTGCCCCTTCAAGTCCCTAAAGAGAAAGGCATTCGTGATATCTAGTTGAAATAAGAGCCACTCCATATTAACAACAACAGAAAACAAAATTTGAATGGAGTTCAGCCGAGCAACTGGTGAAAAGTCTCAAAGTACTCCACCCCATAAGTCTTGAGTATATCCTTTGGCAATAAGCCTGGCCTTATATCTATCCATTGAACCATCACTGAACCATCAGGACGATACTTCAAGATATAGACCCATCGACACCCCATAACGTCTTTGGGTACAAAGATCAACTTCCAAGTTCCTCGAGAAATAAGAGCATCCATCTCTTCATCCATAGCTTGCTTCCAGGCAGGTACTAATATAGCTTTCTCATATGACCTGGGAAAAGATACATAGGATAAAGACAGGGGAAACTGGCGAATAGAGGGAGTAAGATGATCTTATGAAATAAATGATCAGTACAAGATTGTTTACCTTTGCGGAGGGCAATAGGAATATCAAAATCAGAGAAATGTGCTGACGGTTGAGGAGGTGGATCTTCCATTGGAAAGGAGGCGGTCTGAACCGGTTTAGAGGTAGGAATTTTTTGCTGATGAGTATAGACATGTCTGAAATCTTATTCCGAGGTGGCTTTGGCGCAGGTGACGCTATAGTATCTTTTAATGACACTGGCGAAGAGACATCATAGACAACAGCAGGTACAGGCAAAGGAACAGACGGTGAAAGAGAGACAGATTTCGATGCAATAACTGGACCTTGTGGAGAAAAGTAGGGAACTGATTCAAAAAATGTGACATCAGCTGACACAAAATTCTTTCTGGTTGATAGACAATAGCACTGATATCCTTTTTGAGTTCGAGAATGTTCAACAAAGACACATTTTATAGACCTAGGAGACAATTTATCCATATCTGGAGACAAATCCTAAACAGAGCATGTACAACTAAAAATACGCGGAGGAACTGAGAAGATATTTTTGTCAGGATATAGACATGAAAAAGAGATTTTATCTTGAAGAAATGAGGAGGGCATCCTATAAATCAAATGACAGGTGCTTAATACTGCATCAGTCCACAAATACTTCGGAACATGCATATGAATCATCATGGTTCGAGCAACATCTAGGATGTATCTATGTTTGCGTTCAACAACACCAGTCTGTTGGGACGTATGAGAGCAGGAGATTTGATGAATAATCCCATTCTTAGAATAAAAAAGAGACACATCATTTTTCATATATCTAGGGTATTGTCAGTACGAAGCACAGAATAGAGGTAGAAAATTGAGTTTTTATTTTATTATGAAAAAATTCAATAACACCAGAAACTTCAGATCTCTTTTAGCAAATATATAGCCAAGTCATACGAGAAAAATCATTAACAAAGATGAGAAAATATCTAAAACCTTTAGATGAAGGCACACGATCATGACCACAGACATCAGAATGAACTAACTCAAATGCAGAACTACTACGGTTATTGACTCGACTCAGAAAAGAGATACGATGATGCTTGCCCATCTCACAAGACGCACAACCAAGTGTAGAGAAAGAAGGCTCAATAGAAATTACCGACCGAAACTTCTGCAATGAGGGATGACCCAAACAACAGTGCCAGAGTAGAATAGGATCATGCTGATCTGCAACTAAGCCAGTAGGGGACACTCCGTCATCCAAATAGTACATGCCCCTCTCTCGTGACCTGAATCAATCCTTCTCCCAGTTGCCAGGTCAGCCACAGTAAGAAGGGAAAAAGGTTACACTGCAGTTATGTTGTTTGATAAACTGGCTGATGGATAACAAGCTTAAGGAAATTTTAGAACATATAACACATTTTTAAGGTTCAAGGATAGACCCCATCACCAAGGACTGGAGATTGTGTACCATCAGCAATGTTAACAGAAGAAAATTGAGTGGAAAGATGTAAAGTGGTGAATTTGTCCTTAATACCTGTCATGTGAGATAAGGCTCCTGAATCTAATATCTTAGGCCTGTGAGGGGAGAGATATAAGCATTTATATCTGAAAGTGTGGATGAGTTGATGAATGATCTGTCTGATAGAACTCAAGCTGACATAACCTGTCATACTCGTCCTGTGATATCTGAATAGTAGGAGCACCAGAAGGTGCAGAGGTAGTATCCGAGAGAACATGAGCAATATCATCAGAGAGCCAAGATGAAGGAACAAGAGAGGATGAAGTACTTGATACATCTGATATCACAGTCAGTTATAAAATCACCAGAAAGATAACCAGTAGTAACAGTAAATAGCCAGTAATGAAGAGAAACAAGTAACTTAGTTACCAGATAGTAGCATAGACAACCTTGAATAGCCAGATCAGATATAAAAATATGATTTTTGAGCAGTAAATAGAGCAGATCTCACCAAAAAAGTCTCGTAGAGTATCAAAGAAGCCAGATCAGATTTAAAAATCTGATTTGAGAACAGATCAGATCTCACCAGATAGGGTTTGTAGAGCATCAAGAAAGCCATATCAGATTTAAAAATCTGATTTTTGAGTAGTTGCGACACTTTTTTGAGAAGATGGAGGGCTTGCGACACCTGTTACTATTCACGTGATCAGTAACGACGCGTTACTGTTCACATGAACAGTAAATTTTTTTGGCAACTTTTAGGAGGAGAAAAAGTGGAAATTTTGAGGAAGGTGGATTTTGAGATGTTAAATTTTAGGGTTAGGGTTTTTCTTGCTCTGATACCATATTGAGAAATAGAAACCCTAGATTTGAATTTATTCATTAATATAAGAGAAAGTAAAAGGCATATATAGAAGACAAGGTGGGTATATGGGCAACAACCCAATAACTCAATTATCCAATACTAATAACTAATCTTAACAACGGGCAATATAATTTTCTGTAACATTGTATGTCGATAAAAACCTAAATGATCCATTACAGACCTACATGCCCAAACTTCAGCACACTACTTAAATGACTGAACCAGGCCCCTGTAGACTTCTTTAATCCATATAAGGATTTTCGCAAATGAGACACTAATGAAGGCTCCCATAAGAAACATGCCTAGGAGGTTGCACCATATACTTCTCGAAGACCATTGAAAAAATTCATTTTTGATATCCAGCGGGTATAAGTTCCAACCATATGTGGTATCCAATTAGATAAGCACTCTGACAGATGAAATCTTAAACATGAGAGTTTTAATATAATCAAGACCATATGACATAACATCGAACTACAGAACCTAGGATATAATGAAGTGCTCAAACAAACACATAGATGCAATGTGTAACACTTTCTAATCTAAAGTACAACAAGTATAATAACCTAATATGATGCTATATTATTCCTAACTAACAATTTTATGGTTCTAAAATATGATCTATGATTTATACAAGATGATCCTAAGCTATGTAATTGAAATCAAAACACACAAAAATAGAGATACAAGTTAAAATTATCAACTGCCAGTAACTTGAATTAAATTACTTGAGAGTCACAAAGTTATCTTGGAATCACGAAAAGAGGAATCCTGATTGAAGCTATTTTGTTCCCAAAATGTCAATAAGTTGCTGCTCTATGATTTGACGACCAATTGTTCACGTCAAAGATTCAATGAAAAAGAACTTCCAAAAGGTTTTCAATTTAGATGTGGACTGTTATATTTTTAGGTTCTTTTTGAGAAAATTGGAGTTAGATCTTGTGTGGTGCAGGTTTCAAGTAGTAGATATTGATAGTTTTCGAAGGTAGATAGTTTGGGCGCGAAATAAAGGATGAATTTAGGGTTTAACAAGAGTTTAAAGGCCCTAAAGAAAATTCTGATTCACGGGCTCTTTTTTTTTTTTTTTTTATTTAAAGAATTCAACGAGGAGAAAGAAAACAAATAGGGTTCCCAAATAGATGGTTAAGGTAATAGAAAAAGGGGAATAAGGAGAACAAACCCCCCCCCCCCCCCCCAACCAAAAAAAAAAAAAGAAAAGAAAAAAAAGAAAAAAATGTTTAAACCTCCTTCAGCAATACCCCTAACATTCTATTCCGTTGACTTTACCCGCTTTTGCCATCAATTCCTTAACTTCTGTTAAAAATGAATTATCCAATTACCCAAATGCTCTTATTTATTATATAACGTATCTGAGTTCTTCCCCAAACTCAAATCCCAGAACACTCATTGTTGCCCTAACCCTTAAATCCATTTGTCATGTATGGACCATAGGTCAGCCTAATCTTATTTGTTGATGGAGTCCTCCTTTTCCTCTATATTCGACGCCAGCTCCCCATTGAGGATTCCATTTCCTCCAAACAAACACCTTATTGCTAATTGGACAATTCATTTTTAACAGAAGTTAAGGAATTGACAACGGAATTTTTTGGGGGGGGGGGAGTCAATGAAATAAAACGTTAGAGGGTATTGTTGAAGGTGGTCTAAACATTATGGAGATTTTCTCCATATTTCCAAAAATAAAACAAAATAAGTAGGGAAGAAAGATACAAAGAAAAAGGGAAGAGAGAACAAAAATCGAAAGCAAACCAAGATTTCATACCTTGTACTTGGATTTCACACCCAAATTTACTCTTCACAGGATTCGTGAAGAAACATAATTATATCTTGAAGAAAAGAGATTTTTTTTTATAACAGATCATATCAGATAAAAGAAGACGACAACCCTAGGGGATTAAATAATCCGAAATTAATACAAAATGACTAAAATACCATTGAGTGGGAAATATACTTCAAACAGTCCTAAAAAAATTGAAAAATTCATAAAAAATCAAATATATTCATACAACACATAAACAACTAAAATTCTATGAGAGGAGCTCCAAATATCTCTTCTCCTTGAATAAACTTTGAAAACTCTTTGATCCCCATCACGATACACTTGATTCTATCCTTTATCAATTGTGTGATAGAGAGAAAATGGTACACCTCCAATTAGGGGTGATGCCCTTATTATAGAGAATAGAAATAGTACATGTCCTAACGTGAATAGAAAAGTATCATATAATAGACAAGAACCAACATTTAATAATATTACAAAATTACCCTTTACTACTACTGCTACTTTAGTACTCTCTCAAGATAGAGCTTAGATGTCAATCTTGCTTAGCTTGCTACAAAGATCTTTGTAGACAAATCTTTAGTAAAAATATCACCAAGCTAAGAGCTTGACATAAAACAAATTGACCATCATTTAAAATCTCAGTGTTAGTATTGGCCAATGATTTTTAGTATCAATACCATCAATATTGGTCATCAATATCAACTTCGATATCGGTTTGAAACCATGGAAGTGACTTTACGATGTTGCATGACAATGTCTTATATCTCTAATAAAGTAAGATTCTACTTCAATATGCTTTGGCCTATCATTAAAGAGAAGATTATTTGCGATGTACCTAGCAACTTTATTGTCAATGCACCACCATCTGCTTGTTGTAGAAGACTCATACTTCATAAAGAAGAAATTGATCCACATCAACTCACAAGTGGTATGAGCTATGGTTTTGTATTCTGTCTCAACAGTAGAGCGAGTAACAAAATTTCTCTTCTTATTCCGTCATGTCACGAGGTTACCTTTGACAAAAGTTCAACCAGTAGTAGAAAGAGGATTAAGAGTGTCACTGGCCGAATTCACATTCGAATAACCCCTAATATCCAAATGAGACGAAGGTTGATAAAAAATCATTACCAAGAGCCCTTTAAGATGCCACAAGTTGCGACAAACGGTAGTGCAATGAAACTGATATGGACTCTACATGTTTTAAGCCAACATAAATAATATGAGATTGAGTGACAGTTAAGTAAATCAGTTTACAAATCAACCACCGAGATCGTCTTGAAGGCTACCCTAGGTATTGATCAAAAGGAATATTAGAATCTATGAGCGTCAATTGGTTTAGATCCAAATACGGGTTTTTTCCAACAAATCAATAGCGTATTTTGTTGAGACAGAGAAAGAGCTTTCTTCGACCGAGCAACCTCAATCCTAAGAAGACATTGTAATAGACTAAGGTCCTTCATATGAAAGTGAAGAGTCAATAAACTTTAGCTGAATAACACCTCAATTATCATCGCTAGTGACAAGACTATCATCAACCTAACCTGCAAGAATAATAATGCTTGCGGAGAATGTCGCACAAAGATAGTATCATCTGTGGAGTTTCACTGCAAGCCATAACATGAAATAATATTACCTAACTTAAACCATGTTTATGGAGATTACTTCAAGTCACAGGTGACCTTTTTGAGTTTGTAGACTTTATCAAACTCCTCTTGAATCTCATAGCTAAGAGGCTGAAGTATATACGCTTCGTGAAGGTCACCATGCAAGAAAACATTTGATATATATAATGGATGTAAAAGCTATTGTTTCATGAGAACAAGTGATAGAGGAACTCAGAAACAATGCAAATGACCTGCTGTGGATAAAGGAAGAAAAATAAGGAAACGAGTTTAGGTTATAAGCCCAATTGCTACAGTGCTATACCCGACCCGCATCAACAGTGCAAACCCGCAAGATCTGACCCGCTTTGAACAGTAACGGTTCCAGAACAGGAAATAGATTCGTTAGCGCATCATCTTTGTTTTCGGGCCATAACTTGCACATCCAGACTCCGATTCAAGTGTTTTTTGAGCCGTTGCTTTCGCGATGATGAGATCTATGCACTAACGTCGACTAAAGTTACTGAGGTCTCATGTGATCCTCAATAGGTACACTCTTATCCTAATATGTTATTTTGAGTCTGATAATTAATTTATGATATTTTATCATTTTAACTGTTATCTACCAAAATTGAGATTGTGCGTCTCTGTTTGTCTTTGAATTCAGTAGCTTTAATATTGGTCGTAGAATTTTTGCCTGCATAAATTATTATTTTTAATTGATTCTTAATTAAAATCTAATTAATCTACACATGTTATTTTACATCCATTTGCATTATTAGTTTTTTAATCCTTTCCGACCACGATTGTTTCATGTTGGTGAAGCGTGATTGAGTGTTTTATTGCTGATTTTCATAACATAAACATTTCACATCAACTTGGCATCAGAGCAAGGTAAATTAGGTCTGCATATTAGTCATGTTATTTACTTGCTTGTATTTAGTTTAGATTTTATTAAAAAAAATTCACATCTCTAGTCACTTGTTAGGAAACTTTATCGCTTTTTTGCATTTAAAATAATAAAATTGCATTTAAAAATTTCATCGTTCATCTAGGTCTTGTTTAGTGCATAACAACTTCAATGGATTTTCAACCTACCTTAGATGACATCATGGCCACGTTTAATAACTTAATCCAAAGCTCGGATTACGTGAACAAAAATTTGGATAGGATCATAGATAGAACAGTCGTGAAGAAGTCTAATGGTCCTATCTCTCCGGTAGTCACGCCCGTGATAAAGGAGTTTAGTGATAGAGACTTCTGCAAGCTTAGTCCCACGATTAAATGTTACAGGTGTCAAGGTTATGACATGTTGCTATCAACTATCTAAGTCCAATCAAAATTGAAAAAGTTACAGAACACCTATAACAAATCCAGAGCCCCTTACTCTTTTACTGCCGACCTCTACTGTCATTGTCTGCTCTGGTTATCAATTTCTTTCTTCTTTACTGTCCATACCATCCATTTTCCCCTTATGTCATATGTTAGGCCTCAAATTGAAATTCTCCACAGACTATCCCTATAGCCGATCAGTATCAAGTCATTGAGTCTGCACCATCATCTGCATCAACTTTTGTATCACACATGCATAAACAACCCACGGAGATCAGTGATAAAAAGCACAAAACAACACTAACATGGGATACAAGCTGCTGTTAGAAATATATTAAATACTTTTAATATTGGTGATGTTCAAAGAATCAAAAGTTGCATGCTTATAGTTCGATTCATTTCAAATCTTGATGAAATTGAATGATAATATTTATGTTACAGATCTTCCTATAAATTTTGGTATCAGTTCTACTTTCAATATTGACTGCCTACTGGATTATAAAGGTCTTGATGTTATTCCATTTGTTGATCAACCTTCTCATGAGCCTATTTTCGAGAGCCACTTTCTTTCACTACTTTCAGATATTTTATTCTATACAGCATGTCAAATTGATAAATTCTTAGATGATAAAATTATCACCATTCAAGATGGTGGGATTTGAAAATATCTGATTTGTTGGACATAAAAAGTACCAATTAATGATACATGTTTAGACCGAAGTGAATTGCCGAAAATTGATCATGAAAATTTATAGTATAAAAGTACTTTCACTTCTAACTCGACGGAGTCAAGTTCTCTCCAACACGGGGATAATGATGTGGACATCAAGTCACGTATATGTCACATGTTCCACCAGTGGAGAAGACACCTTGTTTTAAATTCTCATTAGCTGTAGAATTCTATTTTCTAGTTTTTTTTATTTTGAGTTTCTTTATTTTTGGTTTCTTTTTCATAGTTGTAATCCCACTTTGATTGGGAATTTAGTTTCTAAAAGTTGGAATTATAATTTTATTTTGATTAGGAGTTTTAGTTTGAATATTCAATTTGTAAAAGCCTATAAAAGGCCTCTTGTATCAAACAATATGCAATGAGAATTATTATATGATAATTTTCTCAAAATTTGTGAGTTGTGATCTTTCTCAAATCTCTCTCTTTGTGTGTGAAGGTTTAGAGAAACCCTAAATTAGTAATGTGAAACTCTAATTAGCATATCCCCTTCCTATTCTCTTTCTCCCTCTTTCAAACCTTAAATCTATTTTCCTAAATCTCTTTTCAAAATCCTAGACAAATTAGTCTCCTATTTCTCTCTCCATCTCCAATAGAAAAAATGAAACCCTAGAAACCTCTTCCTTTCTTTTCCTTCCCACGTGAACTGCACCCTTTCCCTTTTTTTCCTTGTTTTCTTGTGGACCCCATGTGCCCCACACCTCATTTCTTCCTCCTTTCTTTTCTTCTCCTCACGCAGAGAACACAACCACCTAATCCAACTTCCTTCCGCCGTCGTCCTCATCTCACACCGCGCCACCTTAACCACCGTCATCACCCTCACGTCGCCCCTCATCAACCTGCACCCGCGCCTTTTCTCCCCTCCTTTTTCCCGCGGTGCCACGGTAACACAACCCCCTTCCCTGCCTCACTCCGCCGTCGAAAATCAAAGCCCTTGCCTCCATCTCCTCTCCTCGTGGCCTCCTCCACAACTACCCCAATATTGCCATCACTGAGCCCTCTCCGACCTCCGATGAAGACAACCGCTCGAGATCGGCGCCTCAAGCCACCTGCAAGAAGAAGAAGTTGAGAATTTAATTGGGTTTCAAATTCAAAACAAAAACTCGAACCCGCTTCGCAAAGAAAGAAGAAAACGGAAACAGGTTTAAGTTATAAACCAAATTGCTACAACGCTATACCCGACCCGCATTAATACGCAAGAAGATCTGACTCGCTTTGAATAGTAACGGGTCCAGAACAGGAAACAAGCCCCTTAGCGCATCATCTTTGTTTTCGGGCCGTAAATTGCACATTTGGACTCCGATTTAGGTGTTTTTCGAGCCGTTGCGTTCGTGATGACGAGATCTACGCACCGATGTCGACTACATGTCACTGAGGTCTCACGTGATCCTCCGCAAATATGCTCATCCTAATCAATTATTTCGAATCTGATAATAATATATGATATTTTATCGATTAAACTGCTATCTACAAAAAGTGAGATTGTGCGTATCTGCTTGCTTTTGAATTCAGTAGTTTTAATATTGATTGTAGGATCTTTGTTTGCATAAATTTTTATTTTTAATTGATTCTTGATTAAAATTGGATTAATCTGCGCATGTTATTTTACATCCATCTACATTATTAGTTTTTTAATCCTTTCCTACCACGATTGTTTCATGTTGATGAGGCGTGATTGAGTGTTTTATTGCTGATTTTCATACACGTAAACACGTTTCACATCAAGAAGTGATGAAAAAGCAATAGGATGTAGAAAGATTGTGATAAGAAACAAAGTTAGACATGGGATAATAAGTTCAAGCTTGTTTAATTTTTGGAGGGAAATAGGAAAATTTCAATTTGCATGGAGGATAGGATTAAAGAATTAACTGGCAAAGTATTTGCATCCATTAACTATTTTGTGTGTGTCAATTTATAGGTTTACAAGGTAGGAACCGATGATAGAGGATTGAGAACTACTTGTTGACTCAGAATTAGACACAGTTATTGGATTGGCAAAGGAATGAGTAATGGAAGACCTCATTAAGACTCTGTAAAGAGTGTGAAACAGAAAAATAAGGTGTAGACTCAAAAAGGAAACATCAGCACTAGTGACGAATCTATTGAGAACAAGACTATAACAACATTATCCTTTTTAAGTGCGAGTATAACTGAGGAAAATACACTCATTGCACATTGACTAATATATGGACCATATGGTCATTTTGATGGATACAAACACATAAAAAAATTTGAGTGCGTAATGAAAACACAGATTCGTTATGAAACAAATGAAATGTGGTTTGTGACTCTTGAGAATAGATGAAGGTATGCAAATCATGAAATAATACGCAGTAAGAACATTGCCACAAAAATATTAAGGGAAATTCATTTGAAACAGTAAAACTAAAGCTTGTTTATTTTTCTTTTCGACAACACCATTCTGTCTTGTTGTAAAAACAAGATGATTGATGAATAATACCATAGGTATACATAAAATCATTAAAAAAAAATGAGAAAAATACTCTTTTACCATTTGTCCATTTGAAGAATCTTGATAGTCAGAGAAACTATGTTTGTATCTCAATACAAAATCATAAAAAATGGAGAATAATTCAAAATGTTCTTTCATTAAATAGAACCATGTAACTCTTGAAAAATCATCTACAGAGGTTAGAAAATATTTGAAACTCAGTTTGAGGTTACAAGACAAGGTTCCAAACATCTAAATATAAATAAGCTAACATGAAAAGACTTGACTATTGTTTATTGACCCTAACAGAAACAATTGAAACAACGATACTTAGCAAATTGACATGACTCAACAGTTTAAGTTTAATGACTTCGACCTACAAAAGAAGGAAATGAAATCTTCAGATTCTCTAATGACAAATTTCCAAGATGTCAATGTATTTGCAATAGGGAAACATGAGGAATGAAAATAGTATGGACCATTGAATTCATACCCATTGTTAATCTTTTCTTTCTCTTCAAATCCTATACTATTAATACAAAAGGTAACAGAGCATTACAGTATGTTTAATAAGTTTTCTAAAGGACATGAGATTAAGGGTTAAACTTAAAAAAAAGGAGAATAGTGTACGATAATTTGGTTTAAGTAGGCTTTGCAACACCTAAACCATTGATTTTGGTTGATAAACCATTTGCCATAATAATGGAAGAGAGCTAAAATATTGGATATGGCATACCAGGACTGTGGCAGAACTATTAGTTGAGAGGTATGCAATACACTATCTTGACAGAGAAACCAATAGTGAAGAACTACTTGATCTTCCAAGTCGATTAAGGTTCGTTGAAAAGTTGATTATCTTATAGTTATGAAGATATCTTATATGTAGTTAGTTGGTTAGTCACTTCATTGATTCCCTGTCTAGTCTTCGGGGTGCTGTTGAATTGTCTCTAGAAATATCTTAAATGTGCTCCGGGTCAGAGATTGATATATCAGAATCATAGACATGCATATTGAGGGTTATACACTGAGTACTCTCCTGCTGATTGCAGATCTACTAATGGGTACTGGGTACTTGTTGGAGGTATGTGGTTTCTTGAAACAACAAGAAGCATTGATGGTGAGGAATTAGGATTGCAGATAGGATGCATCGTGGAATCTGGATATGGTCGATGTTGGGTTGTTAAGATTAGGATCTAACCTGCATAAGCCACCATATGAGTGTTTTGATGAGATTTGGGGGCGAGAGAGAAGCATAGTGGTGACGAATTAAGAGGTTTTGATACCATGTAAATTGAGGAATCCCTAAACTTGAGAGGGCTGCTATCCTCCCCTCGTTTATATTAACAATACGATACATGTGAGTTCTATAGAAAAACCCTAGTAGTATTTTTGTATTATATCTAACAACCCCAAACTTGGGTTACAGCACATTGATTCTTAGCCACGAGTTGGTGGCACTAGTGAGCACGCTGAAGCATCTAGTGTAAAGTGTAAACTATCTTCTTTTCCTTCTGTTGGTTGTCATCCTCGCAATTGACATCTTCTATTCACAAATTGTCGGGATTTAGTAAATCCTGTGTTCGCACAAGGCTCTCCGGCCGAAGCCACATGCTTCTGTAGCACTAGTAGTATCGTAATTGGTCCTGGCAAGGTTCAAATAGTGGTAAATTCAGTTTTGCATCAGCGTGGGGATACTGCAAGACCTTCCTTTACTCTAGTAAGTTATTTCAGTTTTGTCTCTACTAAGGGCTGCGCAGGACAGACTAATGACCTGTGCTAGACTCAAAAGATTTGACATAATTGAGGACAGCAGTATCAGAAATCCGTACGCTACAGATTGATTGCCAGAATGGAGTCAAGGCTGGGATTTGTAAGGTCCAAACACCACTGTGCAGTATGGAACTGACTTCCCAGTCATCTGTGAACTGACTTTCCAGTTCTGTCTCCCTGATTACAGATGCTTCCTGATTACAGATGAACCTTGACCTATTAAATCTGCAAACCTCTCTTCAGATAACCAAAAATTAAACCACTATGAAGTGTCATCTCCACTGCCTATTCTTTTCAGCATGTAGGCTCTTGCATGCTCTCTAATCTTGCATGCTCTCTAATTTCCATCAGAAATCTCCAAAGAACCAGAGTCCAGTAAACTTGTATTTTTACATCCCAAATTGAATTTCCCCTTAAATAGTTGGCCCGCATAGTTGCTCCATAAACTGTCGATGTGCACGACTTCCATAATGGTTTTATGCCTGCAGGACTTGAGTGGTCTTCTATCCTCCTTAGACCACAATCCCACTCTATTTTCCTTTTGCAGACATTATCCCAACTCCAAGCATGGATACCATTCTTCCACAATTCTATTCTTTCCAGTTCCCTAATGGAAGCTTTAGGGAATTTGTAAGTTTGCAGCAAATAGTTCAAGGTGCTATGTATGACAGTCTTGATTCCTATCCTTCCAGGAACGATAGAGTGCTTGTCATCCCTTCCTGCATTATTTGTCTACCTTGTCTATTAACCAAGAGGAGTTCCTTGTCTTAGGGTACTGTATGGAGAGTGGCAGCTGTAAGTATCTGACAAGTAGTGATCCTGACGTGACAACTAAGAGTTTCTTTCAATTCCTCTTTATGCTTGCATTTCCTGCTGAAGTAAAGCTTGATTGTCCTTGTTAATTTGTAGCCCAGTATGCAGCTCTAATGATTGAAATAAGTTGTTGAGCTCCTTCAAGGATGCTTTATCAGACATACAAAAGAGTAACATGGCATCAACAAAAAGAAAACGAGAAACTTGATGTTGAATACCGCTTCTCAGTGAATGGATCGTTCTTTTTGCTTGGGCTAAATCCATTGTGATTGGCCATAACTTCTTAAGCAGTACAAATATGGGGATAATGGATGACCATGTCTCGTACTCCTGTTGCTAGAGAAGAATCCACATGGAGAGCAATTCACCATAGTAGCGAAAGTAGGAGCAGAGATACACTCCTTGATCCTTGATACGGGGAAATTTGATGTAATAAAAGATATAATAGATAAATTCCCTGCTAATGCTATCAAAAGCTTTCTTTAAATCAACTTTATGCACAACCTCTGCCATTGATTTCTAGTTTTGCTCATTTTATTTGTAATCAAATTCTACCTTTAAGAACTAAGTATTGCATTGTGTTTGATAGTCGTTTTCTTTCCTCACTTCTGTCTGTCTTTTTAGTGAACTTCTTAGCCATGTGGTCTTGAGTAAGATCATGTGGTTAAATAGGACATGTTGTTTTTGGCTCTTCTCCATCCAACTTATTTCATATTTGTTTTGTTAGCATATCAAGCCTAATTCATTCTTGATTAATGTCTTGACCTGATTTTATCCATATGGAAAATATTATACCATTCCACATATATTTTTAATATTTATAAATTTAGAAAATAAACTCAGCAAAAATATTTTAGAAAATAAAAATTTAAGAAATTCATGAGGCTCATGCCCTAAGACTTACACCTTGCCTTATAAGGTGGTCCAATTTCGCCTCATGCTTTCGCCTTTTCAAACACTGGTATACATAGACTAGGATTCTGTCAATAGGATTTGAGCATAGATCCTATCACTTCAAAAGTAGATATTATGCTATTGAAAGGGAAGATTTAAACCATTAAATCAATATGTTCTGAGCCATTTAAAATGCTTAGAAACAAAATATTTCGTGTTTTATGATTTCTTGCATGTGCATCAAGTGGCTTAAAAATGTACGACTAAAAGTGTAAAATTTAGTTGAAAGGATCTGGGAAATATAAATTGAAAATTCAACCCTTGGATCATGACTTAAAAACTATAAAATGCTCAAACATCAATTTTCTTGGGCTTAATACATTTTAGATTATATAACTAAATAACTCACTTATGTCAGCCCTTCACCTTGTGGCTACTTGATGGATGGCTAGGAAAACTTGAAGGTAGTAGTTTTTATGATCAACTTCAACACGTGGATCTTCAAAGTGGATAGTGTATCATCTAATTTCAATTGGTAGGATTTGGTTTCAAATTCTTTCGGAAGGAACCTAGTCAAACTCTCTCTGTTTATATATATTATTTATTTATGAGTTATATATTATTTATTTATGAGTGAGGCTTTAATACTCCTATGACATAACTAAGTTATGCCCACTTGCAAAAATACATGTTGGACAATGAAATTAGATGATCCATTATGTTAATCTTTAATTTAAATATTCTGAAAGTTCTACACATAAAATATCATTCATTTTGAAGGTTATGTTATATGAGGGTTATATAAGTGTTTACACTTATGTATTGAAATACATTTTGGGCCAAATAATACTCTTAGGAGATACTAAGTTATTCCACTTACAAAAATACATGTTCTGCAACAAAATTAGACAATCCGTTCCATTAATCTTAATCTACATATATTTTTAGAAAGTTCTATACACAAGATCATTTATTTTTAAAGTCATTTATCTAGATTTGAAGTGATAATAAAATGAACGGTTTTTTGACACTTAGAAACTGTTCATTTTACAGCCACTTGATGCATGAGTAACTGGTTTTGAAAGTGTATGATTTTTGTTCTTAAACCTTTAAACATTTAGATCAAGGATTCAAGATAAACGTAGTGGTTCGTTCAAAATTTCTTGAATAATATACATGTTTACAGGTGGGCACAACTAACTTAGTTATGCCCTCAGAGTATTAAAACCTCTCTCATATATATATATATATATATATATATATATATATATATATATATATATATATATATATATAGGGGTTACTGTACCTCAGCCGACGGCTGAGAGAGTTTCTCAGCCCGCGGTGACGTGGCTGAATATATGCCACAGATCGGCCGCAAAGTGTAGGCGCCAAAAAAAACAAAAAAATCCCGCCTAAACATTCGTGAATCAAAATGACAAAAATACCCCTTTTTTACTTCTAAACTAGCATAAACTCATCCACAAACAAAATTTACCTACAGAATTTTCAGCTGAATATATCTACAGTTATAAAATTCTTAATTCTACTACAGACGAAACATGATATCGTTTCGAACATTGCGACCATCGTCGCAGAATTAATACAATATAACTTTCAATTTTATATGACGACTGCGGCACTAGTCGCAGTCATAGTATAACAAAAGTCGCAGTCATAGTATAACAAAAACTTTTTTATATCACGTCTGCGACCCTAGTCGCATTCCTTTTTTTATATCAGGTCGCATATTCCTTTTTTATATCACGTCTGCGACCCTAGTCGCATTCCTTATTCCCATAAAAATAACAGACGAAACATGCTATCGTTCAGCACTGCGACCTCGTTCAGAACAGCGACCATGGTCGCAATCTTTTTTCAGCACTGCGACCAAAGTCGCAATCCTTTTTCGCATGCCTTATGTAACAGATTTTTTATAAGTTTACAAAGTAGATTAGCGTATATCACATCTTATAAAAAACTATATTAATTACACTGAATTAAATGAATTAAATGAAGTAATTAATATTCTATCTGTAAAAAAATCTCATATTTTTAAATTACATATAAAGTATGCCGTATAGTTATTATTTTTGCATCTTATCTGCGATAATGGTCGCAGTACTCATATAATAATTACATATGAAACTGCGACCATGGTCGCTGTCCAGTCATAAAACAGTTTGATCGTTTGCATTCAATAAAGTTATAAACAGCTGCCATGGTCGCAGTCCAAAAATTAAACTATATAAACAGATAATACTGCGAACATGATCGAAATCCTCGATCCTCTCAAATCTTTTTTATTTCACTGTATATTCCACTGTATATCACAAATTAGAAACTGCGACTGCTGTTCTTAAACACTGCGACCATAGTCGCAGTCCTACTTCGCATCCAATAACTAAAAAAAATTCGTAGTTTATAGGCGGCTGAGACAACAGTTACAGTAAAGAGCAAACATATAAAAACATACGTAAACTGCGACTATAGTATCAGTCCTTAGTCACCGTTATTACATTTAACTTAGCAAAAAAAATGATCCAAAAAAATGCTGTCGTGAGTACTGCGACCATAGTCGCAGTCCTTGATCGCATGCTATGTGTAAAAAAAAATAATAATTATACATTACATGCGAAAAAAGTAAACTGCGATTATATTAAAAATCAGTAAATTTCAAATCAGATAACAAAAAAATTAATAAAGAAGCATTCTAATTAGTTTCGTGATTTGATAAAAAAATGTTGACAGCTTTAAAAAAAATGTTGACCATAATCGCAGTTATTAAAGATAATTGTGACACATCACCGCAGGGGTATTTAGTAATTTCAACTGTTTCAATACGCGGGGCGTCCTTTCTAGTGTGGCTAATAATGTGCCACGTCACCGCAGGCTGAGAGAGTTCTCTCAGCCGCAGGCTGATATACATTTTTCTCATATATATATATATATATATATATATATATATATATATATATATATATGGTAGAGTTATAATACACATGGTGTAACTAAGTTAAGTTACACACACCTCTTTCTACCACACAAAAAATATTTTTTAAACACTCTGTGGAGATCACTCACATTAATTTTTTCTTGTATTTCACCAAGTAAAATTTTTTGTGGTTAAAAATAGTGTGTAACTTAACTTAGTTACACCTGTGTATTGTAACTCTACCCAGACACACACGCGCGCGAAAGGATTTGAGCACGAATCCTTCCTACTCAACTTTAATGCTATGACATTCAAATATAAGATCCATTCCGTTGAAATTGATTTAGATTATTTAAAGTAACTAAAAATAAAAAATTATGTGTTTTATATTTTTCTTGTCTATGCATCAAGTAGGGAGAAAATTGACGGCCGAAAGTAGCATATTACTTAGATATGTGATTTTAGACATACGAATTCTCGATCCGACCATTTGATCATGATCTAAAGATTTAAAAACCTTCATAAACCAATTTTTGTTAGGTTTCATATATTCTACACCGTTAAACTAACCAAATCACTGTTTTAGCCGTTCATTTTGCACCTATTTGATGAATAAGTAAAAAATATTCAAAATACTTGAATTTTTGGTTTTAAGCACTCTTAAATGTAGGTCAACTCCAACAGAGTAGATCTTCAATTTGAGTGACCTAACATTGAATTTGAATGAGAATGATTCATATCCATATCCTTCCCAAAAGACCCAAATGTGTGTGTGTGTGTGTGTGTGTGTGTGGTGTGTGGTGTGTGTGTGGTAACATTGTATCAAAGAAGTATGTAGCATTGTATCAAAGAATTACATTGCTAATTTTTTGTCTGATCAGAGGTGAAGATCCAAGCAGGTCATGTTATCAGTCAAATTTCCTTATACAGGATAGAAGAATGCATGTTCAATTTTGATGCTTGGGGTTTTCATGTATATATCTCATATTCTTAGAATAGTATAAAGAAAACTAGAAGTCAATTATATTCTATGTTCAATTTCACAACCTATTGTTAGCATTCTGGGAATCTGGTACGTCAAGTTTTTCACATGGTTCATGCATCTGACAATTGAATTAGTGATGAGTTATTAAGAGTCTTGCGAGCTGCGATTTTTTTAACCCAAAAAGTAGATATGAAAGGCTGTGCATGTTCTTTAGGGATCCTCCATGACAAGTCATCTTTCCTTAGAGTCGACACTACTTTCTGTTTAAAAAAGTGGTTCTAGAATCTTTTACTTTATTTGATGAGTCTTATAGTAAATTTTTTCTATGATTTTGAGATTGCCTTGCTTTCTTAAGTTTGTTGGTTTTCTTTTTCTAATTTTCTGGTACATATTAAACGTTTTTTAACTACAGTTTTACAGCATGTGTCTTTTTTGTCAATATTATTCAGTTTGTTAATTATATTTTGGTGTCTCAACAGGCTGATGTCTGGTGTGTTGGCTGGCAAAATGGTGGGGTGCAATCTAGTGATGGAAAAAATAGGGTTCTTTTGGGGGGTAAAAGTTTTGGCTGCCTTTTAAGATTATTTTTTCTTTATGCTAAATATTTTTATGCTTCTATTGTATGCCTTCTTATATTTGTGACACATATATTCAGCGCTATCAATATTGTAAATATTTGTGCGCGTCGAACAAGGGAAATATCTCATCTTTGACCATGTTAACTAGAATTAAAAAGAACACAGAGAGAACTGTGGAATAGTTCTGTCAGTAAGGGAAAATATCTCATCTTTGAGTATGTTTAACTACTATTAAAGGATCAGGTAAGTGAACAGTGGAATAGTTCTAATTTCAAAGCATTTTTCATAAACTTAACTTACATGCTACTTTATGTTTAACTTCCATTTTCTTTGCTGTGTATTATACTAGTTTTGTGATGATAGCTGTACTCTAGATCAACAAAATTAACAAAAAAGCCTTTCTGAAATTTTGGGGTCATATAGTCTGCATGAATTTTGTTCCTCTTCAGTTGTGTTAAGGGGCATTTCCTCTGTTCACTTAGTAACCACGTTATCCCTTCTTACTACCTCGACCCATGTTCATTTTGGCTCACCCTAATGGTAGTCCCTTTTTTTGACTATCATCACATCACTTATGAGTCCTAACTGGTGCAATCACCTGTCTTCAGCTATGACTGAACCATCTCATATCACTTTCCTGCATCTTTCTCCCCAACAGAAGCTACCTCATACTTTTTACGAAAGCATTCATCTCTTATCCTATCTTATACCTGATCTGCCTCATCCATCTCAGCATTCCTCATTCCCTTTTCAACTTGAGAGGCAGTTATAATCTCATGTTAATCTCTACTCAATAAAAATATCGCGGATTAATGGTCAATACTTTGTAAGAGTAATCAGTTTTAGGGCACATGTAACAAATAGATTGTTATTTGTATTGGTTTTCAGCAGATTTGATGTATCGACAACTAAACTAAAGCTAATAAGTTAGATACATACATTAGCATACATATATACATATATATGCATGCATGCACCCATGTGTTAACATAAGTAAACTTAATTTTATTTTACAATAAATTTTGACTTTTCTACAAACTAACTCTTTTTAGAGATTAGATTTTGACCTCACTTTATATAGCCATGCCATACATAGATGTACATGCTTGCATGTGTGCACGTGCGTGCGTGTTCACGCAAGTAAATTTTATTTTATAGTAAGTTTGGATTTTCTTACAAACTAACTCTTTTTAGGGCTTACATATTGACCTCACTTTACATAGCCACACCATACAATTTGCCTCCTTTTTCTTTAGTCTATAGTTCTATAAAAGAGCAATATCGACAACATCCACAGTGTTAAATTAAATTTAATGTTACAATCAATTTGGACTTCTCAACAAACTAATATATTTGAGGGGTACATGTAAACCTCGCATTTTCATAGCTATGCTATCAAATATGACTCTTTTTATTATATATTGCTAAAAGAATAGTACTGATTGTGTCCATTTTAGTCAGGAAAGGGGGCAAAGGGGTATGAAATAGAGTTTTTAATATAAGCTTATTGGATTTGCATGCACAGGAGAGATATTTCTTGCGGATACTTCAAAAAAATATATTCTAAAGTTGCTTTAGTAATTAAAATTGAACTTTAAAAATTTGCAGTATGTATAATCATTATCGGTAGGATCCTATTGATAGGATTGAGTATTGATCATATCAATTAGAACATATTATGCAACTATATTAGATGATTCAAGTTGTTTAACATGATCTAAATAATTTAAAAAACTTAGATACAAAAAGTCTAATGTTTTTGAGGTTACTAACATGTGCATCAAGGGCCCTAAAAATGGAATCATTGGAAAGTTTTGAAGATATTTTGACTTGGGTTTGAAACATTGAAATCCAATTCTTGAGTCATGATCTAAGTACTTTAAAACCCTTATACAACAATTTTTGTTGGGTTTGAAACATTTTAGACCGTTAAACAAATTTACTCGATACTTTCATTGTTTATTTTTGGGTTACTTGCTAGATGAATAAGAAAATTTAAAATAATCTAAATTTTGGTTTATAAGTGCTCTAAATGATCTAAATCAACTTTAAACTAGTGGATATTCAAATTACTGTCCTGTCATCGAATTTCTGTACATAGGATTTGGTTCCAAATCTTCCCGAGATTGGCCTATTCCATTTCTCTCTCTCTCTCTATATATATATATATACATATATATATATATACATATATATATATATATATATATATATATATATATATATATACACATACACACACACACACACACACACACACATATATATACATATATATATATACATATATATATACATATATATATATATATATATATATATATATATATATATATATATATATATATATATATATATATACATACATACACACACACACATATACATATATATAAAGGGCATCTAAATGTTTATATATTGAAAATCATGTAATTTGAACACTTTACCATCAACAAGATGGTGTCATTTGTTTCATTAATAAAAAAGTCATTTATTTTGTAACTGTTTGATACATGGTTAACAAGTATCAAAAGTGCATAATATTTTATATGCCAACACTTTAGAACATGTAGATCAAGATAGTCAGGTCGGATTATTCATATAGACCGTCAATAGTGAGATTTAAGGACACCGTAGATAGCTATCTAATGAGACACACTAGGTACAATGTACCTATATATATGTTAGTGTTATGTTAAAATATTGCTATAATGAAACTATATATGATTCATTTTATTTAGTGATTATCAATTAATTCTTTATGTGCACAAAATTGGGTTTTTTGGTATTGAATTAATTATGAGATAATTAATTAGATATGAGATATAAAGATCCATAGGTTGCATTATATATATGGCAATCATTTTAGATATGAGATATCATATAAAGATTCTTATGTTGCATTATATATATGGCAATCATTTTAGATATGAGATATCAAGATCGATAGGTTGCATTATATATATGGCAATCATTAAGATGTAATTGTGGAGATCAGATATTTAATTTCTATCCACCTTGAATTATGTCACAACTAAATTAAGCTGGAGATAGCCCAATTAGACTAGTTGTCATATGCATGCAGTGGTTATATAAATATCATGATTCTCACGATACAAGATGTGATCTTACACTAATGTATTGGATGCATCGGGATAGCATTGCAGGTTGACCATGGAAGCTTGACATCTGAAATAATGATACTGCCAAGATAAGACAAGTCATCCTCAGCCATGAGAGACCTATTGTAGCTCTTATAATGAATAATTACACTTTAAGTCACCAATGTAAGATGGTTAAATTAACTGACTAAAGCAGTGAGTTTGATACTGTTAACATTATTTAGATCTTGTGAGATTTTTAATATCGAATCCACTATTTTATGAACACCTGTTACTAAATATTTGATCAATTGGACTAGGGTGTGACTGAAAATTAGATTTGCGAGAGTGTATTTGAGTCTAATGTCTAATTTGGGGTTGAGTGTTGATTAAGGGTTGGACAGTGACCATCATTCTTAAGAGTCAATACATAGGTATTAGTAAGTGGAAGGATATATTGCAATTGCATACAAGCGTTATTGTGATCTGCATAACTAATTTTGATTGGTTATTAGACTGACCATAATATGAATCAAAGAATTAATCAAGCCCCATTTCAGCCTAATCCAAAAGAGTGGTTTTGACTGAGGTAGTCTTGATTCAAGTATTGAATTAATCGAGTCACTTGGGATTATTGGATTATTGGGTTAGACCTAATAATAAACATAAATCCAAATCAGATTTGTCATCCATTAAGGATTTTTTGATTAGATATGATCATATCCAAAGAGATTTGAATCTCCTTCAAATCTGATGAGGAGATTTATGACATTGTGATCGGATTAGATCGTGGATGAATGAGATTTAATCCAATGTGTTTAGATAACACCAGTGTGATAGGATTGGATCAAATTAGTTGATTATATAAATGAGAAAATTGTGGATTTAAATGAATCATTCATTCTCTCAAAGAACTTCCTCTCTTCTTGTTGCAATCTACCGTTACCAAACTAGTTTTGAAGTTATAAGAAGGAGAGGCTTCACCTCGGTCATATCAGGTAGGTAGTTCATACTACAAATCACACCTAGATCGGTTCTAGGCGAGTGGAACAGAATAATTCGCGACTACGTGTGAGGACCGATTTATTTCTACTCACTCTATTAGTTTTTTTATATTTATACTGTATCACATGTTTACTTCCGCCACCACTTATAATATATATATATATATATATATATATATATATATATATATATATATATATATATAGATTTTGTGTCATTCCAAAATGATTCGAGACCGAATTCTTCCCACTCAATACAATCATACGGCATCCGAATACAAGATCCATTCCGTTGAAGTTGATCTACATTATTTTAAGTAACTAAAAAAAATCATGTATTTGAATACTTTTTGCCCATCCATCAAGTATGCGTAAAATGGATAGCCGGAAATAATATATTCCTTAGATCTATGTCTTTAGACACAAATTCTCGATCCGACTATTTCGTCATGATCTAAACTCTTAAAAACTCTCACACACCAATTTTTGTTAGATTTCAAATATTCTACACCATTAAACTAACTCACTATTTCAGCCGTTCATTTTCCGCCTACTTGATGGATGGACAAAAAGTATTCAAACTACATGATTTTTGATTTTTAGTTATCTGAAATAATGTAGATTAACTTCAACGGAATGGATCTCGCATTTGAATGTCGGAGTGGGAATGATTCAGCCTCGAATCCTTCCGGAATGACACGTCTCTCTTTCTCTCTCTATATATATAGCCTTGACTACTTTCAAAAAATTTGAGCATGAATCCTTCTCATTTAAATTCAATGCTACGATATTCAAATTCATGATCTATTTCGTTAAATTTGATCTACATTATTTAAAGTAACTAACAATTAAAAAATTAAGTGTTTTGTAGTTTTCTTGTTTATGCATTAAGTAGGCACAAAATGGACGGCCAAAAGCAACATATTACTTAGATCTATAATTTTAAATATACAAATTCTAGATCCGACCATTTGATCATAATTTAAACATTTAAAAATTCTCATAAATTTTGTTGGGTTTCAAAAATTCTACATCATTAAACTAACCAACTCACTCTTCGGCCGTTCATTTTGCGCCTAATTGATGAATAAGCCAAAGTATTCAAAATAATTGATTTTTTTATTTTAAGCGCTCTTAACAATGTAGATCAAATCCAACGGAGTGTATATTCAATTTAAATAGCCTAATATTGAATTTCAATGTGAAAGATTAATCTCTATATCCTTCACAACGACCCAATGTGCGCGCGTGTATATATATATATATATATATATATATATATATATATATATATATATATATATATATATATATATATAATATATATATATATATATATATATAGTATTAAATTATAAACATTTCATTAAATTAGAAAAGCATATTTAACACACTCTTCACCCTTTATTTTCCATTATTTATGGCTCTGTCAGAATTTCGATTGAATGCTCAAAAGTACTTTTAGCAAATCCCCAATCTATTAAATTTACTAAAGCACATTTAGTGCATTAAATCTTTCTATTACATCTACAAAACTTTTCGTGAAATCTCCAAAAGTACATTTAACACATCTAGCACCTTCTATTTGCCATTGGGATATGAGTTGGTCAAAATTCTAATAAGAATAGTAGTTAAAGAATAGAGAATAACAAACTATTGGTCAATGCACAGTGGAAAGAAGTGTTAAATCCCTTTTGTCTCATTGGCTTCTCTTTCTTTTCTTCTTCTTATCTATTTGTCTATTCTATATATGAATTTTTCACATATAACAATTTGTAATGACTTGAGTAGTTTAATGTTGTTGGAAGAGTATTTAGAAAATTCTAGTGTCAATCGAGAACTCAGAAGTATATGAATTTGCATCCGGAATTGATATGGCTTTTAGTCCACATCACATCATGATTCTTGAGTATAAAATCTTAGAATAATAATGTCACTCCCCGAGCATATAATTTTTGTCCCCGGTTCCTCAATAAAAAAATGCTAGTTAGGATTAATTCTTGAGTTCATGAGAACTATATATACTAGAGCCTTTTCCAATGCATATTCCATGTGGGACTATTCACCTTGACCTGGGGTGTTACAAATAACAATGAAATAAATGGTATTTAGGCTAATTATATGTGAAGCCTGCCGGTTGCGAGTCTATTCAATCGAAAATGCAATCTCCTTGTGGGAGGAATTTGCTTTATAAACAGATCTTGGCAATCTTCTATTGAAAAAAGTACTATTTGTTGGTTGAGGTATGCCACTCTTTGATAGATTAAGAACTAACATGTTTTAGTTTGTGAAATTGGTGTAAGGGATGCATGTCTTAGCTTGCGTCACTTGATTTTGAACCAAAATTTGTTATGCTAAAACTTGATTTTAGAATTCAGTTCTCTAAAGATGAAGAGAATTGAAGTAGGAAAATAATGAATTAATGTTTCAAACAATTCTTGGTGTACCTAGGTGGCGTGCCACCTAGCACCTAATGATTAAGTGGTGCTTAAGTATTTTTCTTTTTTCTTTGATTTTTTAATAATTAATGATTTTCATGAAATTGATTTTTTTTTGTGGCCACTTGAAGCATTGCATGGTTTGCACGTGTGAATTTAATTCTTTTTTATGAAATACTCTTGAATATCCAGCTGTACTCCTCTCTCTCTCTCTCTCTCTCTCTCTCTCTCTCTCTCTCTCTCTCAGTATGTGTGCATTAGAGAAGTAGATCACATCTAATGGCTTCATTTTTTACTTTGGAAGGTTAATCTTACAATTTGGGGTGAAAATATTGGCATTTAAAAATAATTTTGTAAATAGCCTAGCTTTACTCCTTTACCACGTGCATGCATTTGTATATCTATATATTTGAGAATAATTGATGATCGGGTGTGATCGCACAAGGTTTTGACATGGCTATGTTAGTTTGTTTATGATCCAGAGGACTGTCAAATTTTTGGGGGTATTTATTAGTCTTTAGATCTCTATATATCAGGAGGATGTGCACATGATCTTATTGGCATGTGTACTGACGATCCTCGATTCCCTGCTATCTTCTCCTTCTCATACTAGCTGTCAATATTTCTTTGACAACAATCAAGTTGGCATTTCACTGTTCTCGTTGCAATGAGGGCTTGGTGAATTGGTAGTGATGTTCACGCCTGTAAAGTGTTTGATCTATAACAGGACCAACTATTATTATTTTTTCCTGTCCTTTTTCTTGCTAGTGGATCTGATGGATGTGTTTTTCAGCCGTGATGTGTTAATTGCCAGTTTCTTATTAGCAGTTATGCGCTAATTTCCACAATTTCACATTGAACTACATGGAATTTCCCTTCAGAAAAATCAGCACAATAAGGCATAATGTGGTATATCTTAATAAAATATATATACCTCCAATTTGGTGAATAGCATGTAGGGTCTGAATAAATTCAAAAGAAGACTGTCTGTGGACCAGTGACAAAAGAGACAGCGGAAGTGCCATAACCTTGTTTATCTGTATCGAATATATGCCATTTATAGTATATTTCACTGATACGTTTGCGCTGGTGTAATTTGTTAGATGCCTTGGTAATTAAATTTCTTGCTTTTGAGCATTTAGAGAGGAAAATTTTCTTGTGGAAGCAATCTGTGTGTGTGCAAGTTATTGTGTTTTTGATATTTTAACTGTGTATTTATTTCAGTAGATGTAATCTATTCCTTGTAGATTTTCTGTTCATGTTTAGTTCTTCATTCTCAGACTTCTGTATTTTTATGCAGATTTAGCCTTAGCAAATAAGCTTGTTGTCTATGATCTGGTGAATCAGGCTATAGGTTGGACCGAATATAACTGTAAGTCACATGTAACATTTTTATCCTCTAGTTTTCTCTTGTTTAACATGAACTCTGTAAAGTTGAGGTTGTCTAATTCTCTGTTTTAGAAACTTGTCTGTTTAGCTAGAATTTAGCCTTCCATAGATTAGTTCACAGATAGTTGTTACTTGAACTGGTGAAGTAATTGACCATTTCATAGGTTTAATCCAATTTTGTATTTTCAATATTTTTCTTTTAATGGTGTCTTGTGCAACCTCATATTCTTGCTGGTAAAAAACTTACAAAACATTGGTATCATCTGAATCCTCTGAAAAGCATATATCAAGAGTTACTGCAACTGATGCATGTGTGTATTGCTGTAAGGGAACTGTAGCTAACTAAATATGCATCGGAGGGAAGTAGAAGTATAAACAGGGTATTTGCGAAAAGGAATCACTCATTGTGATTTGTTGATATCATAAATGATTCGGATGCTGGCAATTTTATTGTTCAATCTAATCAAACCGACCGAAGGGTGGTTTTTTCCCGTGACTCCTTCATAAACTTTGTCCGTCTTGTCTATCCGTCTTCATTCCGCGCGAGAGGTGCTGTCGCCGTCGCCCGCTGTTGCTGTAGCCGTCGCTCCTTCGCTGCAGCAGGCCTCCGATCTCTCCTCTTCTTCCTTCTCCCCTCCCCTCCTTCCTTCTTCCTCTTCTTCTTCCTCTTCTTCTTCCTTCACTGGTAAAGCCGATCAGACCCTCACCCTCTCTTCTCCTCCCTTCCCTCCAAATTCATCCCCCCTTTCCCTTTCTCGCCGCTGCTCGTCGGTTTCCCACTGCTGACAACGGTACACTAGTTAGTATCTTATCCTAAATAATAAATGTCATAGCTAGATTGTTTCACAAAATGGTTTAGGCAGAACATGGTAGTAAGCCTTTACCCAGCCCAAGCAACAATGTCTTGCTTAAACAAAATCAAGTTGTCAATAGACCTTCCTGCTTATCGAAGCATGTCAGCCTTCCTGCTTAACAAAAATCAAGTGAAAGTGAATAGTCCCATGTGGGATATACACGGGGAAAATTGTGTCCAACTCAAGAATTAAGCATACCTAGCATTTTTGAGGGAGGAACCTTGAAAAAGATAAACTATATGATTAAGCATGCTCGAGCAAAGAGTTATTTTTAGATGCGTGACTCTGTGGGAAGCTTTTGCTCAAGACTTTACAAGTGGTATTAGAGCTAATACCAACTAGAAGTTTACGGAACTAAATGCCATGTGGAACTAATTGCTAAACGGAGGAAAGTGCTAGACGACACAAGGATGTGCCAGGGCCACCTCTAGAATTCATGGGATCACATTTAGTATTCCACATTGTCTGGTGAAGTGTTAATGATGTAGAGCTCTAGGATCCCACATTGTCTGGTGAAGTGTACACATTGTCTGGTGAAGTGTTAATAATGTAGAGCTCTAGGATGAATCCTAGTCATATTATGATTTCTTTTTTTTTTTTTTTTTCTAGTTTCCATTTCTCTTTTTTTCTTTAGTTTGTTTTCTAATAGGTTTTTAACTCTTTTATTGGTTTGTTTTCGAGTAGATTTATAACTCTTTTATTGATTTGTTTCCTAGTAGATTTATAACTCTTTTATTGGCTCTTTTATTGGTTTGTTTCTGAGTAGATTTATGACTCTTTTATTGATTTGTTTCCTAGTAGATTTATGACTCTTTTATTGATTTGTTTTATACTAGATTTAGGTTTTTTTGTTAGCCTATTGCAATGGGTAATTCCTAGGGAATTTGTCCATGCTCTAAAATTGGGGAGATTGATAAACAATTCTGAGATCAAACTAGCATAACACAGATTTATTTGAAAACCCTAAAGGGAAAAATCACAGAGAGGGAGAGAGGATTCCACTATAATTCAGAGAAAATTACAATGGTGATTGTCCTATCTCATGTGCTAGGGTTGGGTTTTGTTGATCACCCCCTTTCTCGTTGAAAGGGGTCTACTATTTATACATGTGGGTGTTTTTTTAGGTAAGATTACAGAGTCCTGTTATATTTGAATATATGTTCTATCTCAACTGCTTATCTTCGTGGCGGTTAGAGCTGAATATCCTGATTTGAATTGGTAAGACACATGTTCGTTTTTATTCAGGGGTCTTCGTTCAGTTGTAGATATGATCAATTCACTCTGAAACTCTAATTGTTAGGTTCAAATGTAGATTTGACTTGGAGATAGGGGTACTTACAACCGACCCTATCTCTAATCTTCTAATTGCTTGAATTACTTGGAGCTTGAATGAGACTGGTCCTTCAAAGGTTCTAGAGTGTGCTACGTGTCACATATTTGCCCAGTGATTAGATGGCGTGATCTCAAGGGGTCGGAAACTGACCACTATAGATGCCATCTCTGCTTCCCTCTTTGGCATGAGGTCGGGAACTCGCCCTCGGGAGTTGTGTGCTCCTGGGGACTCCGAGAGAAGAGGAGGGAGCAGACTTCTTGAGCTCGGATTCAGGCTGCCTGTGTCGCTTCAAATTTTCTTTTTTTGGCGTGCCTCTATATAAATGCGTGTCCCTTCCGCTATTGCGTTGGTCAGAAAACCGTCACTTTTTGAAGAGGCACAGCGTTCAAGGTAGGTTGTGATCACAAGTGTGTTTTTTTTTATTTTTTTTGCAAGAAACGCACGAACATGTAATAGATCTTGTATTACTCTTGTTAGGTGTAACCAAGCTTGTATTTGAATGGATATAATCGACAAACTTTATAATAAAGCAGTGAATGAAAATGAAAGCATTGTTCGGATCTTGCCTGAGTTGTCTTGTGCCTGTTTTATTTGGAATGGTTAGGTGCGTGTTCCTGAGTAGTGTATGTCCCGCAGTGGTATCTGCAAAATTTACCTCCGAGTGGGAGATATTCCGACTGCGGCGCTATGTTGTTGGGTAGCCGTGAGGATAGGATCCACTATAGGTTGTTGACTGGCTTGGGTAGCTGTGGGTTGAGTTCCAAGCGATCATTGTGGGTGAGCGTTTATATTTCAGGATACTCTCCAGGGATAGCCGTCAGTGTAGGACCCACTATAGGCTGTTGACTGACTTGGGTAGCCGTGGGCTGAGCTCCGAGCGGTCATTGTGGGCGAACCTCCATCTTTCAGGAGACTCCCTAAGAGTAGCCTTCATGTTAGAATACTCCCCGAGGGGTTTCCTGGAAGATGGAGGGTATCCTGAAAGATGCCTCCCATCTTTCAGGATACCCCTCAGGGAGTATCCTGAAAGATGGAGGCTCAGCCACAATGATCGCTCGGAGCTCAGCCCACGGCTACCCAAGCTAGTCAGCAACCTATAGCGGGTCCTACTCTGACGGCTACCCCTCGGGGAGTCTTCTGAAAGATGGAGGCTCGTCCATCTTTCAAGAGACTCCTCGAGGGGTAGCCCGAGGAGTAGTTATCATACTCAGAGAAGGTACAGAACATAAAAAATAAGAGAACTTGCATAATCTTTTCATTTAACATTACATGGTTTTACACATAGTATTGTTTCAAATGAAAAGAGTTCAATTACTTCTTGAGGATCTTCCCGTCCTGATTAGTTCAAGGTGTTTATGATCCTTTGCCTCCCTGAGCGATGATATAGGGACTCTCCCAGTTGGGTCCGAGCTTCCCTTGCTTCTTTTGCCGTGTAGTCTGAATAACACGATTAAGGACCAAGTCTCCGGTTTGAAATTCACGTGTATTCACCTTATGGTGAGCGACTCGGATTGGTTGTTGGTATGCCATGATGCGGATCTGGGCTTGCTGCCGCTTTTCCTTCGACTGATTCAGTATCAGGCGAAGTTCTGCATCATTTTGATCTCGATCAAGCCCTTTCACGCAGAGTGTCAGCATGCTAATATCGACCGTGATGAACGCTTTCATTCCATGAGAACGACATTTCGCCTGTCGGGACGCGCTTTGTGGTCCTGGAGGCCCAGAGCACCCCGGAGAGTTTCGTGGCCCATTTGTCTTTTGCTCTATCCTGGCTTTTGCATAAGCTGTCGAGGATAGTGTGATTGCTGATCTCGGCCTAACCATTGCCTTGAGGATAGTAGGAAGTTGAGAACTGGTGGGGGATCTTATACTTAGAGCAGAAGTAGGCCACTTGCTTGCTGGTAAAGTTTGTCCTGTTGTCGGAGATAATGGTGTGGGGGAGTCCGAAGCAACACGATGTTCTGCCAAAGAAACTTGACAATCTGTTGACCGCTGTGACTTCGGAGAGTGGCATCGCTTTGACCCATTTGGTGAAGTAGTCAGTGGCTACTAATAGGAACCACAATTGAGGTTGCGCTCGAGGGAGTGGACCAATTACGTCCAACCCCTATTACATGAAGGGCCAAGGACTTCGCAAAGTGTGGAGGTCGGTACTCAGTATGTTTGATGTTGGGGCGAATCTCTGACACTTCGAACATTTCTTTACATAATCTTTGGTATCATCAAACATCTTGGGCAAGTAATATTTTTGATTGATGACCTTATGAGCGAGGGAGCGACCTTCCGAATGGTCCCCACAGTCGCCATCATGGATTTCCTGCACAGTTTCTGAGCTTCATCTGGTCCGAGGCACCTCAGGTAGGAGTCAACATGAAGCTTGGAGTAAGACTTATTGTATAAGACATCTTCGAGGAGCGTGTATCTGGTGGCCAAGTGCATGAGCTTTTGTGCCTCCGCTCTATCATTGGGGAGGGACTCATCTTTCAGATAAGTAATGATAGGATCCCTCCATCCTGGCGAGATATCAAGACGAAGGGCCTATCCGGTCGGTCTGTAGATGCTCGGGTTGGTAATGTGCTCGATGGGAATCTCCCGTCTGAATTGGAACTCTGTGGCTGCCCCTAGGTTGGCAAGTGAGTCAGCGTGATTGTTTTCAGATCTGGGGACCCATTTGAAGTTGCATCGAGGGATTTTAGATTTCAGCCTGAGGACCAATTGTAGGTGAGTCCATCCGAGCACCCCTTGCTATGTATTCCCTGTTGACTTGGTTAACTGCTAGTGAGAAATCGCATTAAACTTCGAGCCTTGTGACCCCGACCGTGGTCGACATTCAGCGTCCGGTTAGGACTACTTGATACTCGGCTTCGTTGTTGGAGGCCGGGAAGCTGAGGGTGAAGAACTGCTCGATGATAGATCATTCTGGAGTGTTTAGGACAACTTCGATGCTTGTCCCCATACTGTTTGAAGCTTCATCCGCATTCAGAATTCATCCTCTCATTAAGTTTCATTACTCCGTGGCTCCTGGGTGAAGTCAGCAATAAAGTCTGTCAAGACCCGCCCTTTAATTATTGTCCTCAGCTCGTATCTGAGTCCATAAGGCCTCATCCGATGCCCATTTCAATATCCGTTCTGTTGTTTCTGGATTTTTTTTATGACGCTTCACACGGGATGCTCCGTGAGGACCGTGATCGGGAAAGTCTGAAAGTAGTGCTTGAGCTTCCTCGGAATGATGAAGAGGGCGAGCACCAGTTTTTCTAGCCTTTGATATTGATTTGTGTTCCATTCGTGGAATGGCTAATGTAGTAAACTGGCTTCTGGACGCCTTCATCTTCACAAATCAAGGTCCCGCTCACGGCTGACTCCGAGATGGCTAGATAAAGGAACAATATTTCTCCCGAGGCGGGCTTGGACAAGAATGGTGGTGATGCCATATATCTCTTCAGACGTTGGAAAGCTGTCTCGCATTCTTCGCTCCAGTAAAAATCAGCCTTGTTCTTCTTCAAGGTTTAGAATAAGGGCTTGCATTTATCTGGGGAACGACTGCTGAATCGGTTCAGAGCAGCGAGACGTCCGTTCAGCATTTGGACCTCTTTCACACACGTAGACGACTTCATGTTTAAGATAGCGGATATCTGGTTGGGTTCAGCCTTAATGCCCCGTTGAGTGACCAGATATCCTAAAAAGTTCTTGGAAGTAATCCTGAATGTGCACTTTTCAAGGTTGAGCTTCACTTTTACTTTCACAAAAGGTCGAAAGCTTCGCCCAAATGTTGGAGATGATCCGTGCGGATAACATTTTTCACTAGCATGTCATCAACGTACACTTCCATTGTTCTCCCGATCAGATGTTGAAGACTTTGTCAACCATGCACCGGAAGGTGGCCCCGGCGTTTTTGAGCCCGAAGGGCATCACCTTGTAGCAATAAATTTGCCTACCAATAGTAAAAGCAATCTTGTTTTCATCTGTGGGTGCATCTTGATCTGGTTATACCCGGAGTAGGCGTCCATGAAGCTAAGAAGTTCATGGCTCACTATTGCCTCTACTAGTTGGTCGATCCTTGGGAGATGGAAGCTATCTTTTGGGCAAGCTTTATTGAGGTTAGTGAAGTCGATGCAGACCCTTCACTTGCCAATCTTCTTCATGAGGACGGGATTGGAGAGCTAGTCAGATAGAAGGTCTCTCGGATGAAGCCGGCCTGCAGTAGGCGTTCAACTTTATCATTGATGGCCCGACTCTGTTCCTCATTCATTCTCCTTGACTTCTGCTTATTGGCGTGGCGTCCGTCTTGATGGAGAGCTTGTGGAAGATGATACTGAGAATGATTCCAGACATATCGTGGGAGCCCATGAGAATACATCCAGATTGTCCGACAAGAACTTTTTGAACATGGTCTTCTCCTGAGGATGCAGTCTCGAGCCAATTCAGAGGATTTGCTCTAGATGATGTGGATCTACAAGAAACTACTCGGGTTCCTCGGTCTTGCTATCTGGGTCTCCCGACTCGATGGGTGAGTCGGAGTCTGGATCCTCCAACTTAGCAGGGGAGTTGGGGTCTCGACTTTCGCCGTTCTGTAATTATTGATCAGCAATTCTCCTTCTTATCCACAAGGGAATCTTTGTCGGAGACTGCTCAGGAGGTCTTTGTCATCCAGCCGGACTTCCGGGCTACCGCCACTATGCCTCTAGCCATCACCTGGTCACTCTTTATGTTGGCCATTCCTGATGTTGTAGGGTACTTCAGAAGTTGATGATGGGTGGATGAGACAACTCTCATCATGTGAATTCATGGCCTCCCGAGGATGGTGTTATAGGAAGATTCGACATCAAAGACGCATAACTCTGTGACAACGTTGTATGGATCTGCTCGGAGGGGGAACTCGACTGTGTCGGTGAATGAGCCTCGCTCCCGTCGAATCCGTAGAGAAACAACTAGGTCTGAAGGATGAGCATCTTTCGGGCCGACTCTTGAGTGTCCTCCATTCAATCTAGAGCATTCCGTACAGGATGTTGACACTACTCCCACCATCGATCAAGATCTTTGACACTCTGCAATAGCCGATATGTATTGTCACGATTAAAGTGTCATTGTGCGGAAAGTGCACGACGTAGGCGTCTTCCTCTGAGAAGAAGATTGGCCTTCCTAGTGGTGGAGGTGGGTATGTCAATATTGTCGAATAGTTGTCTCTCCGAGCTTCATTGACATAACTCGTCCTTCCTTTCGCCATGGTGCCCTCTATCGGGGAGGTGTCGAAGATGGCATTTACCTTCCTGTACTGGTTGAGGGCGCTACCAGGCTTGACAGTCTTGTGGTGGGTGTTCCCTTTGTACTTTAGTCTCTGAGGGTGTCCTTGGTTGAGGATGAACTCTCGGAGATATCCGTGATTAACAGATCCTGTAGGCGTCATCGGAGGGTCCAACATTCGATGGTGGGATGACCCATCTCGTCATGAAAGGCGCAGTAATCTCTGGATCCGGGTCCCTTCGGGTTTTGCGAGTGTGGTCGAGTCGGGCGCCTGACCCAAGGTTGGTCTTTGATGGCATTGAATACATGATCAACGAGAATCCTGAATGGAATAAGATCGGCTCTATAACACCGTCTTTGTTTGACTCACTCGCGTGTCGGGGTGGTTTATGGACAGCGGCGGAGTTGTGGTTTAGATTTTTTTCAGGAAGAACTGCTGCCTTGACTTCTCGCCCTCGGATCCTTATTTAGGGGGCGGGTGGTCGTATTCTTTGTCACCTTTTCGATCTGCATGGACTATTGCACCCGGACGAGAATGTTTCTCATCTTGGTGACATCAATTTGCACTAGATGCTTGTAAAACGAGTGGGTTATTTGCAAGCCACTGATGAATGTAGCGACGGCTACGTCTTCATTGCAGCTGTACACCATAGGCATCTGGATCTAGAAATAGTTGATGTAGCTCTTCAGGCTCCCCCTGGTTTCATCCTGACCGTGAGGAGATGGTTGTTGTTCCTCTGAACTTTCTCGAGAAGCGAACTATTGTAAAAGGCGTCAGTTACATCATCGAAACTCTTAAGAGAGTTCTTCGGGAGAGTAGAATCAATGGTAGGCGACATCCTTGAGGCTGGAAGGGAATGCCTCCTATAGAGGAGAAGATCATCATGAGCGTAGACCATTATTTTGTTTCGGAACTGGCGGAGATGGAGGAGGTCGGAGGTTCTCGAGTAGCAGTCGAAGGAGGACATCACAAGTTTCCTTAAAAATTAGAGCGGGGTGATTTCCTTATACAGTGGTGAGTCGTATAGCCTCAACCTGCTTTGCTCCATTCCCTCTGGAGTTTGTTGGCTCGCTTGGTCGCACTGTTTTAAATATCGGCTGATATACCGGTATATCGGTCGAGATACCGGTATTTTATCCAAAACGATATGATAAGTGTAAAGTTTTACCGGATATTATTTTGAACCGATATAGACTGATATATCGCCATGTGGCCGATATATCAGCCAGTATTCGAGATGAAAATATCCGATATATTGCCACGTGACGCATATGAAAAACTTCTACAAACACATTTGAGGAGGTTCAACAAAAGTAATTATCCCCTATGAGTGTATGACCCTAAAACTTCTTTAAGTAGTTTCATATGATTTATATAGGTAATCATATGCATATTCTTCAACTGGTATGACGTCCGATATGACGCCGGTATTTAGTACCATATTGTGATATATCACCCGGTATCTGATATCCGGTATATAATTTTGCCGACCGATATATCGCCCTTATCCGATATTTAAAACACTGCTTGGTCGAGCCGTTTTTGAACTAGATCCGCAAGGTCCTCAATGTGAGGGAACTTCGGGCTGCGGGGATGCTGAGTTCTCAGAGTGCTCTGTCATCGTTGCGAGTCTCTGACTTGTTGCGCTTCAAGTTGTCAGAGGTTTGCGTGGCCTCCCTGGCACGCTGCGATGACGGGGAAGTCCGAGCTCTTTCTTCTACAGTTCGGAGAGACTGCGATTTTTGCAGTGTGTTGAATTGTTTGAGGAGTTTGGTCTGGACACGAGTTGCTGCGTCTTTTTCGAGGGCAGCCGCCTCGCGGAGCTGTCCCATCTCCGTTAGCTACCTTTCCAGCTGTTTTTGCAGGCTGGAAAGCGTCTGGAGGAGTTGCTTGTCGGTGTGTCGGGATTCGAACACAACCTTAAGTGCCCTCTGGGACGGGGTGGAAGAAGATTGGGAATATTCAGTATCGGCGATGTGAACATCGGATAGGCTGGGATGACAACTCGCAGGCTCGACAACTTTAACTGCTTTCCCCTTTTCTTTCGACGAGGCAAGGACATCGGCTGGTGCCTGGGAGACATTCTTCTTTGATGGGGCCATGTCCGCGATGCGAGGCTGTTTTGAGGAAGGGTTGGGTTTTGAAAGTGGGAGAGATCTTCGAGTATGAACTCAAAAAGGCTCTCAATGAAAACACCAAATGCAGTGGTTAATTCTTGGAGAATTTGTCCATGCACTAAAAATTGGGGAGATTGATAAACGAATCTGATATCAAACCAGCACAAACACAAAGATTTACGTGAAAATCCTAAAGGAAAAACCACGGAGAAGGAGAGAGGATTCCACTATAATTTAGAGAAAATTACAATGGTGATCGTCGTATCTCATGTGTTGTGGGTTTCTGGGTTTTGTTGATTGTCCCCTTTCTCGTTGGAAGAGGTTTGCTATTTATACATATGGGTGTTTTTTAGATAAGATAACAGAGTCCGGTTGTATTTGAATATTTTTCATATCTCAACTGCTTATCTTGGAGGCGGTTGGAGTTGAACATCTTGATTTGAATTGGCAGGGCACACCTTCGTCTTTATCCAGGAGTCTTCGTCCAGTTGCAGATATAATCAATCCACTCCGAACTTGTAACCGTTAAGTTCAAATGTAGTTTTGGTTTAAAGAGAGGGGTACTTGCAGCCGACTCTATCTCCAAATCTTCCAACTGCTCTGTTCAGAGTTTGAATGAGATTGACTCTCCTTCAAAGCTTCTGGAGTGGGCTACGTGTCACACATTTGCCCAGTTATTGGATGGACATGTGTCGTGATCTCGAGGGGTCGGAAGCAGAGCATTACACCTATCTTTATAAAGACCCTTGAAACTCTTTGGGGGGAAATTCACTTTTTTTTGGATTCCACAGCTCCACCTAGCGTTTCGCCTAGAGTTCATTGACACTAGAATAACTTGCCAATGCTTTTGCTTTCGATTTGCTTCTGGCGGTATCAGTGCGATGAAAAATTTAAAATCACTGGTACAGGGTATGGAGGCAATGTCGATTTAACTTTAGAGTCTTAGCTTGATTTGATACTTCCAAGCAGAGGGTCGAGGAGCAATTTCGATCTCTTCGTCTGGCAAGATAGGAATAGATATCGACAAATATCGTTTGAAGATCGAAATACCTAGTTTTAATATTGTCTTGATGCCAATTTTTTCTTGGATTAGGTCTATGAAGTCGAAAAGTTCTTAGATGCAATAATAGATCTATTCTGAAGAAGATGAAACATGTGAAGTTTGTGGGTTACAAACTTAGAGGAGGGCAGCCGTTTGGTATCAGTTGTGGAATACTCGAATGAGGCAAGGAAAAACACATGTGAAAAGTTGGTGTCAGTTGGAACAATTGTTGCAAGGTAGATTTCTCCTTCCATATTATCAACAAATATTATTCAGTCAATTTGAAATTGCTACATGGGGAATAGTTCTATTGCTGCCTGTAATGAAGAATTGTATTGACTTTCTTTGCGGTTTGAATTAAATATGTCAGAAGAGCAACAAGCAACAAAGTACATTGGTGTTATGTATACAATTCAAGGACAAGTTGTCTTGCACGTATGTTTTGTAAATAAGGCCCATAATCTAGCTTTGAAAGCAGAGAGGTTGTTGAGACGACATTTTTTTAGGCTGGTGGAAAAATAAGCAAACCGGTTGACTCTTTTCGGTTGACTCTTGTGGAGAACAACCAATGTCTCAAGGTTGATTTCATGTGGCATCCTTGAGGGCTGCAAAGAAGGATAACCCATATACAAAGTCTATTGCGGTTAAGTATTATCGGTGCTTTTGGCCTAGGCACAAATTGAACCAATCAACCTTGTAATCTATGAAGGAGATGAGGACGTGATTGTTATTTATGATGACTTGCACGCTGCTGAATTTGCTGAAGAAGGAAATTATGTTTCATTTGTGACCAGGAAACTGCTGTGCACTTCAAAAGTATAAGATACCTCGTAGAGACGTTGGATTGCATTCACGGTGTTCTCCTAACAAGGTGTACAAGCTTATCATCAACAATAGGAGCCAAGCGAATATTGTTTCTAAAGCACTTGTGAACCATTTGAATTATCCACCATGCAATATCCAAACCCTCTGGATCAATAATGGATCTCTATTAAGATAAGAGAAATATGTCATGTTCCTATTTCTATTGGACAATTTTATCAAGAATGTGTTGCTTGTGATGTTGTGGACATCAATGCGTGTCATATTGTGTTGCGAAGGCCATGATAATATGATATAGATGCAACACGTAAGGGTAGGGAGGCCATGACAACATGTTAGATGCAACACATAAGGGTAGGCAGAATATTTGTAAGTTCTTGTGGAATGGTAAAGTTTTTCAGTGGAACCCATTGGAGAAAAAATTGAAGCTTTTAAAGTGCAGGGCAATCTTTTTAATGAGTTTCCAACCGTGTTGAATTTTTGACAGAATCCAAATAGATCAAGTAAAAATTTGCCATGGTAATAGAAGAAGAAACCACACCGATCAATATTCTAGCAAAATTATGGTGTTTGCTGGAGGAATTTAAAGAGATTAGTGTTGAAGATTTGCCCAATGATTTACTGCCAATAAGAGACATTCAACACAACATTGACCTTTGGAGTTGGCTTACCTAATCTTTCACATTATCGGATGAATTTGAAGGAGAGTGAGGTGCTCAAGGAGAGGTTAAGGAGTTGATCTGCAAGCCATATTGACCAATTCGTGTCGGTGATATGAGTCTCAACCAATTTTTTGTAAAAAAATAAGAAAATATGTTTAAAAAAATTATTCAGATGATTAGTAGCATTTTGACATATTTTTGAGAATATAAAGGAATTTGAATCATTTTTTAATGAAACATTACAATACAAAACAGTTAGTGCAAAGATACAATACATACAAATGTGGTGCTTACATTGACAAGTATATACTAAAAATCAAAGAGATTACTTAGATGGAGAGAGTCTACATAAACGAAAAACTTATAGCACAAATTAGACATTTGATACGCTTTTGGTTTAAGCTCAATATCCTCCCATGTTGTAGTATATCTTCTTTGTGTGGGACCTTATATCAGACAAGTTGGACCGAATTTAATGATAATTCCACTTTGATTCTCATAGACAAAAATGAGATCACCATGCAACATCATAGTTGTTTCCTTGAAATTTTTACCACTTTCTAATTGTATTCTAGTCATTTATTCATAAAGGTCAAATAAATTCTCTTGATTGGTGATTTTAGGTATAAAATTAACAATTAACATGCACCACACAATTTAAGAGACCAAAGCGAAAGAGACCCAATTCATAAGAGATCAAACACCAAGCTAAACAAGAGTTCAATTCATAATAGAAACTTACCTGTATCAAGAGACCAAATTCCCTCTTTTCTCCGACCCCTTCTCACTTCAATCTTGCGTGAGAACCACCCACTCTCAGCCAATTCCTTCTTCTTGCTTCAATTGGCGCAGGATTTGAAACAACTGCTTTTGCAGGTGTAGGCTTGCTTCGCCTTTAGACTATTCCCGATGTTCGCCTTCAATAAAGTACTCATTGGCTCCACGTCCACCTTACCGCGGAATTAGTGGATCGTGACCCTTTGATTACTCAAGTACTGAAAAAGCTCATACGAGTAGGATTTGATACAGCTCCTTGCTTTCTTTAGATTTTTTTTTTAAAAGGTTGTATCTTTATTCAGATTTTTCCGCTGTAGAATCGGGAAGAAATTGCTACAGTTTGGAAAGAGATTGATGCAGTTTAGAAAGAATCATATTGATATCAGCTAGAATTGGAATGGTATTGGCCAATAAAGGCCGATACCAACCGATTCCGACGATCCTATTCTTGTGTTGGCGATGCCTATTCGATTCGAGCAATTTCGATTGCTGGGCTCCGATTCCATATCGTTTGTGGCTGATCCGATTTGATTCGGTCGATTCGTATCGGAATCGAATGATATTTCGAGCCATGCTTAATAGGTTGGGAGAATCAAAGGTGTTTTCCAAGACCGATCTCTGTAGCAGCTATCATTAGATGCAAATCAAGCCTAGTAATGAGTGGAACACTAACATTTAAGACAAAGGAGGGTTTGTATGAGTGTCTGGTGATGCCTTTTGTTTTGTCAAATGCACTTGGTACTTTCATGTGACTTATGTTATGAGTCAAGTGTTAAAACTCATTTTTTGAAAGTTTGTGGTCATGTACTTAATGAATTTTAGTTTATAGTGAAAGTGAAGAGTGTACTGAGCATGTGTGAGAAGTGCCAACAATCTTGCATGAAAACAAGTCATTTGTGAACATGAAAAAGTCCAGCTTTTTTGGGAGGTTGTGGAACTGCATGATTTGCCAAGTTTCATTATGTTAGATATTGATAGCAAATTCTTGGCTACTTACTAGATGACATTTTGGCGTAGTTTGACACTTTCTTGAAGTACAAAACTGCATATCCTCAAACAAATGGTTAGACAAAGGTTGTATATTGTACTTTAGAGAATCTGATTCTAAATATGTGAGATAATTCTAAGTAGTGGGACAAGGCTCTGCCCTGAGCATAATTCACTTATAATAGCACTATTCACATATCCACTGGTGTGTTTTCTTTGCTATTGTTTACAGGAAAGTGCCACATCATGATTTGATCTGGTTAAGTACATGTTAGTGAGATGGTTAGTAGTGCGACCAATGTTATGACAGAACAAATGCGATCTGTTCAAGATGAAGTCAAAAAGAAATTAGAAAAATCTAATGGCAAATATAAAGGTGTAGTTGATAAGCATAGGCGGCAGAGCGTATTTGTTGAAGGAGATATGATTTGGTGTTTCTGCACAAGGAAAGATTGCCTTCTGGGTCTTATAGCAAGCTAGGGCCGAAGAAATATGGTCCGTATACATGATACAGGTACGACATGATATAGGTACGGGGATACAATTAATTTTAAAAACTAAGACACGAGTATGACATGGCTACACTCTATGATGCACGGACACAGATGCGAACACAACACAGACATGGGACACGACAAACTTCCAAAAAGTAGAATATGGGGACATGGCGGAACAATAATTTTTTATTATATTATATATGCAAAAGAATAAAATTCTACACAAAACTACAATATCAACTAGGTGTATTCAATTGAAAAACAAAACTAGAGCGGAACTATTTAAAAAAAAAACAGAATTTGAAAAAAAGAACTAAAGAGGAAGCAAACAAACAAAAAAAAAAAAAACAGAAATGAAAAGTAAAAACAAAATTGAAAGAAAAAAAATTAAATGTAACAATTATAACTTTTGCCATAAGTTAAAATAATCAATTCTATGTCCTAATTCCTAATAAATTAATAATCACATCCACCATAAGTATTCGTTAACATATTCCAAAAAATTTATCTTTAAAACATTAACAAAACAATCTAAGTCTTAACATTAACAACAGAGTCATTGAAATTATCATTAACCAAAAAAAACTCAATTTATGAAACCCTAGTTCATTGTGAGAAAACAAGAATAGTATCCCAAATTCAAAAGCTTTAAATCAAACTTGCAAGTAAGAAGAGTCAAGATACTAATCAAAACTTAGAGAGAAAAAAGAAGATAGATCCACCAAGTTAGGTGCTGCTTCTTCGTCTTCCAACTGTGGTGAAAACAAGACAACTGCAACTTTCTCATCGTCACACGCCGCCATCTTCCTCGTCGTCGCATGCTTCTGCCATCGTTGATCTTTCCCCCCTTTCTTTTGACAATAACGAGAGAAGAAAGAGAGAAAGAAGGCCATCGGGAGAGAGAAGAAAAGGTAAGTGGGGATATGGGTTACGGGACTGCACGTTTTAAACGAGTTTCATTTTATTTTTTATTCTCAAATCGTTTGGGTTGGATCGGAACTGGACCATTTGGTCCATGTCGAAGCTTGGTTTTCGAGTTTTTTGAGCTGGACATGGGCCAACTTGTCTGTCACGTGTACATGGCCACCTCTAATGTTTGTGTTCGTGCTTCTGAGATTACAGTAAATATTATATATATATATATATATATATATATATATATATATATATATATTATATATATATATATATATATATATTTTTGTGTTTTTGTATGTTCATATAAATAGATATACGTATAGTACATATTTCAAAAATATAGATATAGGATAAAAATATGTTATTGTATATGTAAAAATACACAATAATAATGAAATTATACTTGTTTGTGGGCCTTAATGTTCTTTATCTATATCATGAATTTTCAGGGTGCGAAAATTAAAAGAACACAATATCTTGAATGTTCTAGATAATTTTGGAGTCATATAAATTAATAACTAAGTGAATGGTCCTTATTGAGAAACTAGACAAGTTATATAAATGCATTGCGTGTATAAGTAATAAGGTTGTAAACTTTTCATTCAAAATAGATTTTTCAACATAAGATTATTTTTTTTGTTTAATTTTGTAGTTGTGATTACGTCAAGGATATTGTCTTTGATACATCTACGATATGTGTAGAAATATTGTAAATATTAGTATATGTTAGAGGAGTATGCCCCTTGTATCTGTCAAGTATTAATTAAATATTAGAGTGTCCAAATTCTAAAAACGTATCCGACATGGGCACGTCTCTTTCGGCGAAGTATTGATAGCACATAGTATGGCGAGGACGCCATACCCTAAAACAAGGAGTATGTCACACTCCAAGTGAAATGAATAGTTCTACATGAGTTATACATTGGAAACGTCTCTGGCATATAATAGTTTTTATAAAGTCAAAAATTAATCCTAGCTAGCATTTTTGAGGGAGGAACTGTGGACATATGGTTAAGCGTGCTTGGGCATGAGCTATTTCAGGATCGCTCAGGGCGTTACAAAGCAGTTGTAGGCTCTTGCACGAAGAAGTGGAAAGTAGATTTGAGTTGTTGATATAGCTGTAAGAGGATGAGAAGAACTTTTAGTGTGGTGGAATAGTAGTTGCACTGAACACCAGCATGTCATGGCTGCAAATGCCATCGAGGCACCTCCCTACAGGCACAACCCCCACTGGTTCATATCTAGGGTTCCAGGAGACGAACCAAGCAGTTGTAGACCTCGTCAAAGTGTAAAAGGAGGAAGAGGAGGGAGGAATATGGAGGGGGGGAAAAACTTACATGGTACAGTTGCCCCTCTAACCATATTTACCCATCAATGCTGCTATTTTACCGTGAATTGGAGTGGTGTCACCACCATTGGAGGCGTATGAAGATAATAAACTGTGTACTTCTCCATTTCTAGAAACCCTACTATTCCTTTGATGCTAGGGATGCAACTAACTGCAGCCACTGTAAACAGTTTTTGGAATAGATGAGCTGCTACTACCTGGTGGCTAAAAAAAACTTTATTGAACCAACTGACCAGCCATCCTGGTTTCATGTCGAGGCCTTCTATCCTGAGGTATCAGCGAGGCACAATAAATATGACTTAGATCTGATTCTCAAGCACCTGAAGGATTGGGAGTCCTTGCTGATGGGTATAGCGAGGCTTGTAAGTCGAGGTGAATTGCTTCAATATGCTTATCACTAGCCTGTGTATTATGCATGATTTTTTCTATAATAAATTTGACGGGTTTGAATATAAGGGTCTTTGTTGGGTCGTTCAAGTGCTTATCTTAATGTAAGAATTATCGATTATCTAAATGTGCCGACTACTGTCAGCGACAAGAAATGACCAAATGGACTAGCTTCTTCATGATTCCTCTCAAGTACTAAATTGTATGCTGGGGTAATACATGATGTCTTATCAGTTCATATTAATTGTATACATGCATAAACCAAGTTCTTCTCAAGATATCTGAGTAGCAGATGTCTAGTGTCAAATTCTTCATTTGAAGCAAATGTTGGACTCAGATATGCAACATTTAAGCAGGCATGTTGTGCATCTTTTATTCATCTTTATTTATATAATGGTTGATTTCAGGCTCCTCAAGCATCAAAATTCAAGATGAGAAGACTGGAACAGTGTACAGCGTTGATGCTCATAGTCTGTCCTCTGGCATCGGATTAGAGATTAGTTGGTTCATATTACTGCTACTAACATCCATATTGTGTTTTTTATTTCATTGAACCACATCAGTAAATGATTTGTTGTAACATGGCTACTTTTTAATTCATTGAACCATATCAGTAAATGATTTGTTGTAAAATGGCTAATTTTCGAATGATCTGCATTCATATTTTTCTAACAAAAAAAAAAAAAAGGTTCATGTGCCTTTCACGAGCTTCCATTTTAGTTTGTATCTTTTTGGTTGTGACCGGTGCACGCGAATGATGTTAAGAATCTCTCGAGGAACTTATCGTCCTTGTCAAAAAATAACACTGAATGCAAAAAAAGTGGAAAAAATGCACTACATGCACTAGAAAAATTAGATTCACAAATTGTCTGTGGTGGAGATTTTTTGTCGTGAGCGATTGGAAGGCCAGATCCTTACTATAAGCGAGGGAAGAGTTGAATACGGATTAAGAGTATGAGAGAAAATAAAACACAACACAAAAGAAATACAAGATTTATTTAAGTGGAAACTCAAATCGGGAAAAATCACAGAGAAGAAGAGAAGAATCCACTATAATATGTAGGTTTCAAGGATTATAGGGCTCGAATGTTAAGAGTCTCAGTGCAAGGTTATTTTCCTTCAGAAAAGAAGATCTCTCTTCTCGCAAGGTTCATTTATTCTTGATTGGATCTATGCGCATGGGGCGGATGGTATGTGCCTAATTTTTGTAACCGCATAATTTGCACGTGTAGATTTGTTGCAACAGTTGTGATTGTTGGTGCTTGATTATTGGGATTGCATACAGAGAATCTCGTCTCAGTCTATACTGCCTAGGCCAGAGGGCTTTTCACGTTATGAAAGTGGAGGGAGATCAGGCTGCATGAGTTGAAGTATCCGGAAGGGGGTGGACTCCGGGACAACTGGGAGCATCAGAGCTATCGGAGCGGAAGTGTCATCGGGGCAAGGAGTAGCTTCAAGAATATCTTCGAAGTGACGGAGGCTTCTGGTTGTTAGGACATGTATTATGATCCTGTGGGTCAGATTTTGACCACTACAGATGTCTCTCACTCTTTTACTTGTCAGAGTCAGCGAGAGAGAAGCGGGAGAGTGGAGCTGGTGAAGGATTCCCCGGTGCCTTAGATTTGACTTGACGCTTGCGGGCAGGGGAAGATCTGGATCATTAATGTGGAATCTTCTAGATTGATTTGGAGATTGCACTACTGGCTAACAGCTGACACGACAATTGGTCTAGCTTCTTGAAAATTGGTAACTGGTGTTCCTTTGGACTCTGATGCCATGATGACAGAGATCGTGTGGGAGCATCGGTTGATATCGTGCCTCTTTGGTGACCGAAATATTTGGGATATGATTCGGCTTTTCGGGGAACGAGAATTTGAACTGGAAATGGTTTTACTTCTCTTCCTCCTATATATAGGTTGAGTCCTTCGTGTAGAAGTAGCATCTGCCATCTCCTCTGAAAAGTTTTGTGTCTGGATTCCTCTCCTGTTTCTCGCGGAGTTGCCATGAATCCTTTTCTCCTTTTCATCAGATGGAGAAAGAAAAGGTAGGGGATTGTGGTTGGACTTCCGCCGCTTGAAAGTCTGTTTGGCGCAAAACATCAGTCTTCACGATGAGACTGTCACAAAACATCAGTCTTCGCGACAGTACTCCGCTGCTGGGGGCGTTTTGCTTGGTGGTCGCTTCGATTGGTGCCGATGATCTGGTTCCAATTCGCCCGTTTTTGAAGGGGTGAGGATCATTCTAAAAAAAATCTGACCTTTCATACAAAGCGTACGAGGAAGAAAGAGGTGAAGCACTTCGGTCGGGTGTGCTGGCGAGTTGTCTCTCACCCCGGAGCCTGATCCTCTTCCTCAAAACACCAAAGTGAAGAAAGGTTGTCTTCTCCTTCTGGTGTGTTGTCAGAATCTGTTTGGTCAGGTGTTGCTGCTGCCTCGCTCTTGGAAGGCTTCTTGGAGATTTCTATGGAGAGGGTGTTGGTCTGGTTGCCTTGAAGACGTGTGAGCTGCTGTCAAGGCTTATGCTCGCCTACTTAAGAGCCATGGCATTGATGAGGAAGGAAGGCTGCCCTCGAAAAGATCTCTGATGAACAAGTCTTTTGTTGTTCTTATATCGAGGATCTATAAATGGTGGCAGGACATGTTCCGGATCTCTTGTATTTCTTTCAAAAAAGTAAACACATTGATGCAAAAGATTTCATGTAGTCCATTTTGTGAGATGTAATAACCTAATGAAATTTAATGAAATGTAATTGCATGTTATTTTGTAATGGAAATGAATAAGTTGTTTAGATCTTGCTTGACTTGTATTGTGGAATGATTATACCCCTTCGGAGGCCTGACTTTCTGATGGCAAGAATGTGATGTATATGTGCTACCATCTCCGGATGGTGTCTCAATCTCTGGACGTACATACACTTGATCTCTGAGTGAAGTGAGGACTTCATTCGCGGAGATAAACTGGATCGTTAGGCGCTGACTTCTGAGTGAGGTGAGCACTTCAGTCATGGAGATAGACTGGACCGTTAGGCGCTGACCTCCGAGTAAAGTAAGGATTTCAGTCGCGGAGATGAACTGGGCGCTGGCCTCCGATTGAAGTGAGGGCTTTCAGTCGTGGAGATGAACTGTTTGGATGGTTTCCCGGCTGGCTAGGGGCGAGCTGATGAGATCTCGGAGGCTGGTGTTGGTGCTATTGTTCTCAAGCGGGGATTTCCCTTCTCGGAACACTCACAAAGCATAGGTTCCCGAGTAAGTGGAGCCATGAGCTACGGAGCTGGACATGCAGTTGCTCAATTGGGGGTGAGCCTTCGGAACCCAGAGATAGGTGTTTGAATTGTGATTCTCAAATAGCAGCTTCCCTCGAAATACAGACAAACTGGCAGTAGCCAAATTGGGGATGAACCTTTCGGATAGTAGTTGCCCAATTGGGGATGAACCAAGGCAGTTGCCCGACGGGGATGAACCTTTCGGATGGTAGTTGCCCACCGGGGATGAACCGTTAGATGACAGTTGCCTGATTGGGGATAAGCCTTTTGGAGGGCAGTTGCCCATTCAGGAATAAGCCCGAGAGATCGTCCGGAGGCGGATGCTTGTGTAATCATTCTCGAGTAGGGGCTTCCATTCTCGGAACACACAAACATAAGTCTTTGGATAAAGGAAGCCTTCAGTCATAGAGCTAAGATTGGCAGTAGCCTGATTAAGGATGAGCCTGAGTGATTCCGTAGATGAATACTTATGTTGTTGTTCTCAAGTGGGGGGCTTCCCTACTCAGAACACACATATGGAAGTCCCTGGGAAGATGTGCTCGTGAATTGGCCGCATGGGGCTGGTGAGCCCATTGGTAGATCCTCCTGAGGATGTAGAGAGCTGGGAGGGGTGTTGGAGTTGTTGAATCTCGAGTGGGAGAATCCCTCCTCGGATGTAGCATCATGACTCTAGAGAAGAGAGCATGTAGGCTGGCCGAGTGGGGTCGATAAGCAGGTTCCGCAGATCCTAAGAGGGATGTAGGGAAGCTGTTAAGAATTAGAATGTATTTTTATTAAATTATTTTAATAAAATATATAAGTGAATGAGATTCATGGAGTTTTTATCTGTTAGAGGAACTTCCTTGCTTTTATTTGTCGTGTTGGTATTAGTCGACCGCTGCCACATTAAGATTACCATCTGGGGAGGTCCGTTTGATATCCTGAGTGACCATGTGTTGTGGTCGATTTGGAGATGTGGTCTCCTGCTGTCTTTCTGTCTCGAAAGTGGCTCCGAGTGTGAGAATATACTCTCGGATATAATCTTGATGGACAAGATCTTTGAGATCAACATTGAGAGGTCCAGTGTCCCTTGCTGTTATGGAAGGAGCAATAGTCCTTCATTCTAAGACGAGAAGGGTCATGTGGCTTTACTTCCAGACTTCACTTAGGGTTGACCCTTGATAGTTTCGAAGACGTCCTGATTTGGAAGCTTCAGCGATGTGAAGCTGTCAACTACCAGTAGGCCCGGAGTGGGCTCTGCCGAGGGTCCGGGAATTGTCGCTTCTTGAGAGCACACTGGATTCGATCCTGGTTATCGATAGACGGGTCTCCGTGCTGCGGCTTCAGTTTTGCTCTGTTATCACTGCGATTGAAAGATGGATTGGCAGACTTTTCATTGCTTTCTCCAACTGGATGTACGATTGGGCTCGGTACAAGACATTGCCCCAATAGGTGACATTGTACTTCACCAGATGTTTGTACAACGGGTGGGTGACCCGTAGCCTGCTGATGAATACGAGAACAGATACGTCTTCGCTGCAATTCCTTGGCTAGCTAATCATGAAAGTAGCCAATGTATGCTTTAAGGCTGTTAGAGGGCCTCATCTTAACAGAGAGGAGGTGATGGTTGTTCTGCTTGAACTCTTAATGGGAGGAGTATTGAGTGAAGAATAACTTAGTGAGATTGTTAGCCCAGAGGCCTTTCACCTTAGTTTTGATGATGACTAACTTATGAAAGTTAGTTTACTAGTGATCTTGTATTTATATAGTTTCAGTTATTGATCAAGATCTTAGTAAGTGTTTAGCTTTAACAAAGGAGTTTTGAAGCTAACACATGTAGATTCAAGAGCTCGCGCGTCAAGGCCGCATCTAGCACTCGGATGGAGTCAAGCTCTTTGGATCGTGTTTGGATCGAGTCCGCTTGGAGGAGGAGTTCTATAAGAAGACTTCGGTTTGTTTATTTTTTGTTTGTGTTTAGATCTTGTGTAAGATAGACTAGTGTTGATATGCTCAAGTTCACACGCACGCACAAGTTCAATACGTTTGGTTTTCAGTGTAACCGGTTTTGAATTTCAAGTTCATATATATATGATTTTCATGAATAGATAGAATCAAAACAAGTTTACATGGTTTAATGGATATTAGATTTTATCTATATACATCTATGCTTCATATATTAAGAAAAACTTATTCTGATTTCATGTGTTTAGAGTTTTGTAATTAACAAAACTTATTTTGGATTTAATGTCAAAAACATAGATATATCTTTTATATGTGCATTGGATTCTATCCATACGACGCTCTATGCTTCAAAAGATAAATATCTTGTTTTTGTATTCATATAAGTTTGGGTAAAATCAGATTTCTATTTCAAAGTTTGGTTTTCAGAAAATATCGATTTTGTGTATAAGCTTAATTTTTGTATCACAAAAATAGTTCAAATAGTTTGTAATATGTAATGATTTTTTATCACACATATTTGTTCTTCAAATATTTATAAGAACTGATTTTGTGGAATTTATGAAATTTATGAAATTTATGGGATTTTATAGATGTTAAAAAGATCAAGTTTCAAGTCCTATATCCCAGACTGAGCCTGCTGGCGGTCGACCGACTGGTCGATCAAACCAGAGCTCGTCGATCGATCGGTCGACCGATATGCACAAGGACGTGTACCAAGGCCTGCCTATAAGGCTGGTCGACCGGGTGGTAGACCGACTGTAACTATCCAACTCTCGGGTAGCGCCGGTCGACCGGGTGGTCGACCGACAAGGCTGTGCCTTTAGGCTTGGTCGACCGGTAGGCGAGTTTTTCCTGGGGTGGTCGACCGGGCGTCGAACAGTCAGAAATATGATCGTTGGCCGGTCGACTGGAAGGTCAAAAATGACCTTTTCTGGACCCCAACGGCTATAATTCTGAGAGCCTATAGATAGGGGTTCTCTCAAGTTGTTTTTAAAAAGATATTAGAGAGCCTTTCTTCCAATCTTTTTCAGTGTTTTGCAGTAAGTTTAAAAGGAGTTTTTGAGCTAAAAAGTTTTATCTTTTATTTGTTTTTAAAGTGTTGGAAAAATCAAAGAAAGAGAGTCTTTGGGAAATTAGTTTTGAGCTTTCTTTACAAATCTATTTAGTATTTTTCCTAAGTGCTTTTCTTTGTTATTTTCTTTTCCAAACACTTTGTTTTCTCACACTTGAGCCATCATCTCTAATCTTATATATAGGATCTTGTTTTTGTGAGAAAATTGTTTGTGGTCTATTGCGATCACCAAGTGTTATTTGTAATCATTGGATCACCAAGATTATAATCTTTTCTTTACTTTGGCTTTGTGCCTATCCTTCTTGTATAGAGGTGACTGTGTTTGAGAGAGGAGTAGTGTACTCCAAGTGTAGAATTGTAATTCCTCAGTGGAGGTCCCTTTGTGGAAGGTCCTGTGTGGACATAGTAGAAATCCTTCTGTGTGAAGGTGAGAACGTAGAGCAATGGCTCGAATCTCGAAGCATATCTTGTTGTTTGTGTTTGATCCACTATCTCTCAACTCTATCTCTCTTATATCTTGCATTGCTTTATATTGCACATATTCATATGCTACATATAGTTTGTGTGTGCCCACACTTGTGTTGAACCAAGAGAGCTTCATATAGCACCTCAACTCTTAATTTAGAGGAATCTCGAGGAGTAGCTCCAGAGCCCTTCACGGAGAATTTGGGCTCACTCTCGGTTACACATAATGTGTTGCAATTGAGTTTTAACTGAATCATTTGTCATTAGATTAGCTTGTACACCTATTCACCCCCCCGCACTCTAGGTGTATTTCAGAGATCCTCGAAGCTGTGGATTGAGTGTAGTGGAAGGGAGTAGAATCAATCAGAGGCTACCCGGTTCAGGCTGTAGGGGAAGATCCAGCACAAGATGGAAGATGGAGTCATTTCTGGCATGATCACCATCTTGTCCAGATACTTGCGAAGGTGCTGGATCGGGTCGCTCTGATCGGAGTAGCAATTAAAGGTCGGAATCATGAACTTCTTAGGAATCCCCAGAGAAGGGGGAGTTGGATGTATCGGTGGCGATAGCTTTGAGTCTGCCTTAATGCGACATCCTCGCTTCTTCGACTCACTTTTGCACAATCTTGTCGAGACCTTGGACACGAACAAACTCTTCAGTCTTCCTTCGCGAGTGATTGTGCTGATCCCTCGTGTGGGGATGTGACGAGCTCGATCGCCTGTTGGATTATTCCAATGAAGTTGGAGAGTCTGACCTGCGTCGCTTCCAGCTTTGAGAATGTTCACCACTTTGGGCCTCGGTAGCAATAGGCCTCTCTGGCGATGGAGGTGGCTCTCGGGTATTTTGGAGGGCTTGATCTGGGTGAGGAGTTGGTCGTTCAGACACTTCATCTCCTCCCGTTCACGGGCCACATTTTTTCGATCATGCATCATCTGCTCCTGCTCACAGTCGAACATGGCTTGCTGCTTCACCATCTCCTCCATCATGTCAGCGAACATTTGAAGTAGTTAGGCTTTGTATGCCGATGACAGGTGGATATCTCCGGCTGCCCCCTGCGAAGGTGCAGAGACAGTCTCTACCACGATAGGGCTGAGGTTAAGGTTGTTCGGGGAATGATGCCCTCAGTGTTGGCAATGGACTTGCCTTTGGAGGCGGTCCCTTCGCCGGTGGTCGGCTGCTTCTTCGGGTTCGTGACTTGTTAGAGAGACTTTTTGAGGACGAGTTTGTTGGGGAGAAATCTGGAGTATTGGGACTTAAATCTCAATGAAATCATTAGTTTGTGGTGGGAATTTTTCGTCGCAAGCGATTGGACGGTCGATCCTCACCACAAGTAAGGAAAGAGTTGAGTGGTGATTAAGAGTGCGAGAGAAAATAAAGCACAAAAAAAATAAACATAGGATTTTTTTTTACGTAGAAACTCAAATCGGAAAAAACCATGGGGAGAAGAAGAACCCTTTATAATCTGTAGGTTATAAGGATTACAGGGTTCGAATGTCAGAGTCTCAGTTCTGGGTCTTTTTCCTCCAGGAAAGAGGATCTCCCTTCTCGCTGGAGAAGAATATCCATTTATTCTTGATCTGATCTGTGTGCATGGGGCGGATGATACGGGCGAGATCTCCTTAACCGCATGATCTGCATGTGTAGATTTGTTGTAGCGACCGTGATTATTAGTGCTTGATTGTTTGGATTGCATGCAGAGAATCCCGCCTTAGTCCATAATTGCCTAGGCTGGAGGGCATTTCACGTTATAAACGTGAAGGGAGAGCATGTTGTGTAACTGAAGTTGGAGATCAGAGACGATCTATTTCCGAGGTTATCTTGTAAGGAACTGAAGTCTCCAAAAGAGATGGACTCTGGGATGGCTGAAGCATCGGGAGCTACCGGATGGAAGTGGCCTCAGGGTGAGAAGTAGCTTCAAGAATGGCTCCAAAGTGATAGAGATTTCTGGTTGCTAGGACATGTGTTATGATCCAGTGAGGGTCAGATTTTGACCACTACAATGTCCTATGAAAATATAGTTCAACAGTACTTGATGGTGGTGAACTGTAGACTGTAGTTGTGTCCCTTGATTATGTTTTATGGACTAGTAACCAGTAAGATCTCTGAACAACTTCCCTCCCCAACCCAAATCAACACACACACAGCATCTCGTATGGGATTAGGTGGGGATTCGAGTCTTCGGTTTACATAAGACCTTAATCATAAGAAGTTAGTGGTGCACTCCAGAGTGTAAAGTAGCTTGAAAATTCCCGTTCATCATTTTGCTCGTATATACTTTCATCCATGAATACGATATTATATGTTTTTGGTTTAGACGAGATTGGCTTCTTCTCATTTAGAGAGTAATAATTTTATAAGAATTGGTATTTGCGTTTAGACAGGTCTGATTCTGAATCCGACCTGCAAACGATATGGGTCCTGACCCGATCCTATGCTAACAAGGAAGCACAACGTTGATCTGTGCCTCAACATATTGCGCCTAATTGGGGGATGCATACGTACCCAACTCTTTTTGAGGGCCACAGTTACTCAGTTCGGTTCATGTGTGTGAGCAACACACACATATTATAAGAGGGTCAATCTCATGTTGATACGTAAATAAGATGTCAGGTTTTAGGGTCGTAAAACTTCAAAGTCTTTAGATCCCCTCTTACATCCTATCCATGTGTCAACACGAGAAACCCTCTTATAATATATGTGTGTGGCTTCTTCTTAGTATCCTTGTGCACTTTATTCCCGATTAGGATTGATTCTCCTTCTTTAACCAACTTCTTTAATACCGATATAATTTGACATGCATAGTAATTAATAACAGTGGAAACATTTGTTTGTTGAAGATTGCACGAGTTGTTTCTTATTGGTGACTTCTTCTCTTTCAATGATGATGGATGATGTTGAGTGATTGCTGGCACGCCGGCTAGAGATTGTACCTTGTCCACCAATGACATCTTCTGATGACATTCATAGTACTCCCTCCCTCCGAAATTTCTAGGTGATTTTGGTCAGGCACGTTTTTTATTTTTTAAGAATATGTGGTGGAAAGTTATAATTTTTAGAACTTTCAGTTCTATTCTTGCTTTGAGAATTTTATAAGTAATAATGTGGACATTTTTGATGTAAAGAAAAAAATATTATATACTGGGAATGTTAAAAATCATATTGTGATTTAAAATAAACTAATAATTTTGGACAAATTATTTTTTCAAAAAGTGCCCTACTATTGCGGGAATATTACATGTTATGTTTTCCAAAATGACATTTTTTTTTTTTGTTTAGGGCCTTGGTTAATTCAAAGAAGTTAGTCGTACACTCTCGAGTCTAAAAAAAGGTTGGGAGGTTCGTATCTTAATCCCTTTATCCATGAAATGGATATTTATATGCAAGTAAAAACACATGTTTTTTTTTTTTGTTTGTTTGAAGAAGACTGAAGACTGAAACTGGCTTCTCATTTAGAAAATGACTCATCCAAAAGTATTTTTTAAAAAAAGACTTGGACTCACAGTGTTTGGTAATTTTAAAAGTTTAAGTGCTTATCGATAACTATTAATATCTGAAATAATTTGTTAGGAATAGTTTGAATAAGAATTAATTAATGAGAGAGAAAGTTTTGATAATATTTTGTTGAAAAAATTGAAAATCTCACTTATCAAGTTAGATTGCATAAGAGATCATATGAGAGAGAAACTTGGAGATAATTATGGGTGGATTCTACTTCTAGTGTTAGGAGAAAAGCCAGATTTTCTGGCTTTTTCAAACAATAGTTTTTTGGCCGAATTTTTTTTTTTTTTATCTATTACCAAACACCTAATAATTTTTTTTAAAAAAACCAATTATTTGCTTTAAAAGCAATGAATGCACATATTAGAAGCAAGGCCAAACACACGCTAATATAGATTGCATTGGTATAAGAGATTTAGCTAGGGGCGGCTCAACCTCTAGGCAAATGAGGCAGTCGCTTAGGGCCTCCAAATATAAGGGGCCTCCAAAATTATAGTGTAAATTAGTATTTAACTAAATATAGAAATATAAAATATAGAAAATGTTTTTTATTTGTTCAAGTGGGCGCTCCGGAGTGGTTATTGGACATGACTAGAAATTGTGTGGGTTTTTGCCTACGCGAGTTTGAATCCTTTCATCCACGCTTTTTTGATTTTTTTTTTCCCTCTTCATTTTTATATTAACAAGAAAAGCATGAGTTTCTTCCACTTTCCCGAACTAATATCATCCACTCTCTATAACTATTTAATTATAATTAAAGAGGAGTCTCTTCAACTTCCTCAGCTGTTTTTTTCACTCTCCCTAACTATTTAATTATAATTAGAGAATTTTTCAAAATTAAAACTCTCTCTATGCAGCAGCCTCGTTCTTCACCGCCCCCGTCGCTCAGACCTTAAACTGACGGTAGGGCCTGCAACTGCTCTATAGAAAAATATACATTAGCAAAACTTGAATACAAAAACTTGATTAAAATTTTGCATCTTAGAAGCTGGAAGAATTATTTTCCATTAAAATAATAATTAAATAAAATATTAGTTATTATTAATTACTTTTTAAAGTATATTTTAAAAGGGTCCATTTGAAATTTTCGCCTAAGGTCTCCCTAAAAATTAAGCCGCCCCTGGATTTAGCCAACTTGTTCCCTGATTATGTTCCCCAGATTTAATTGTAAGAATTAAAATCTATTCAGGTAGATTAGATTAAACCTAATCACCAAGACATAAAGCATGTTAATATAGATTGCATGATGTTTTAGAATCATTAAAATTGGTTTTTTTTTTTTATCCGATAACATGATTTGGTGATTGTTGATTTATTACTGATCATGTATCTTGTAAAAACGAAAAGCTTTGCTAATCTTATAAATTATTGTTTCATTATTATTATGTAGATTTCTGAAATATTTTCTTTCTAGTCAAAACTATACAAACAAAAGCAAGAAAAATAGAAAGACAAAAGGTGAAGTTTATAGTACTTCGAGGGAGTCTGTTGATCCAAAACTTCCATGTCTAACTAACTGTCGTCGTCTAGCATGCGTTGAGAAACAAGGAATTTGAAGTGAATTTTAAGCTGAATTTAAGCGTGATCCGTTGCTAGATATGTACAATTGATGGTTGAAATATGTTCCCTTTTCATTGGGGATGAATGTGGTATATCACATGTTCAATTTCATTTCCGAATGAATGAGATATTCAAGTCGGAAGTTGGTTTAATTTAATAGCTAAAGGGACCAAAAGGAGTAGAAATTCTTTAGTCCCACATTGAAAGTGGTGTAGAAAGTTAAGTAGTTTAAATATAAAAAGTTGAGAGTTGAGAGCGTGCTCTTAGGATACTTAGAGTTCTTTCGCGCGTTTGGGAGGAAACCATGCCCGTGCGCGCCGCTGCCCGCTCATTCCCGGCTAGGGGTCGGGTTGCTTGACCCAGTTCTTTTGGACTGGGCTACAGACATGGGCATGTGGGTTGGCCCAGCACCCTATTCGTCATTCATCCAAGCGGGCATGCACAGTGTGTTGTAACCGCGCAGAAACCCAGCAACAACGGAACACTATAATTTGTCTACTTCCAAGTAGTGAAGGTACTGATCATTTTTGGTTCTAAGAAGTGTTATATCTTGGCAGACCACTATCCAGTAACTCGTTAGCAATGTAGCGAGAGACATAATTGTCTTAAGAAAATTCGCTTTATGCATACCTCATTCCATATGCTATATAATTGAACTAACATTCTTTTTGCAGGAGTTACGCTGAAATATTTATCTCTATAAATATTACTATTGATATATTGATTATACTGAGAGTGATTAATACTAGTCTAGTGGTGTTTAACTAAGGAAGAGAATTGAAAGTTTGTTAATTAGAAATGTTCTATCGAATGAAAAACTCCCACCTGATTTTCACCGACTTGCCCAATTGGACTGGTTCATCTCGATTAATTATCAATCCGTTGCAACAATCTTAGGACAACTATTGTTATGGATGTTGATAACTTCTACTCTCCCTGAATGTAGAAATGTCTGAAACTAATCATGAAGATAGTTCTAATAGGGCATTGAATGTGCCAATCCAGACAATAGTGTTTGCTCCACTTTCTAACCCAAAGTCGAAGAAGCTATGAAAATTTGATGGTACAGAATTTAAGAGGTCGCAACAGAAGATGTTCTTCTACCTGACCACTCTGCATTTGGCCAAGTTCTTACAAGAAGATCCACCAGAACCCGAAACTGATTAGGACTCTATACTTGCTGTCGATGCATGGACAAAAGGTGACTTTCATTGTGGAAACTATATTTTAAACAGACTGGATGACCCTATCTTTAATGTCTATAGTCCTATCCCAATGGCAAAGAAATGTGGCAAACCTCAACAAAAAGTGCAAGACCGAAGATGTCGGTACTAAGAAGTTCATCGTGGGACAATTCTTGATTACAAGATGGTAGGTAGCAAGACGTGATTAGGCAAGTGCAAGAGTTCCAGCTTCTCTTGCACGAGATAGAGACTGAAAGTATGATTCTACCTAAAACTTTTCAGGTTGCTACTATCGTGGAGGAACTCCCTCCTGCGTGGAAAGATTTCAAGAATTACTTGAAGCATAACTGGAAGGAGGTAAAGTTGAAAGATCTCATTGTGAGGTTTAGGATTGAGGAGGACGATAGGAAATTCGAGAAGAGGAGTAATAAGAACTCCTATGAGACCAATGCAAATGTGATCGAATACTCAAAGGGGAAAGCGTCTACTTTTAAGGGATTGAAGCGGAAGAAACTGCCCCAGAGTATAAAAGCAAGGACAAAAATGGCAAGAACAAGTGCTTCAAAGAAATTTGCTACATCTGCAACAAGGAGGAACACAAGGCGAATGAATGTCACAGTCGTCCCAAAAAGGAAAAAAGGATCAGCCGCATGCAAATATAACCGATCATGTGTTACTAAGCCTATCAGCTAGAGTGTCAGAAGTAAATTTGACAACCAATAATAAGGATTGGTGGTAGACACAGAGGCTACACGGCACACCTGCTCCGAAAAGAATATTATTCGCTGAATATTAAAACTGGAGCATGGTGAGTTACTGTGCATGAAAACTCAGTCTTCTCCAAGGTTGAAGAAAAGGGAAATGTTATATTGAAGTGGATATCTGAAAAAGAACTCTCACTGAACGATGTGCTGCATGTTCAGATATCCGCAAGAATTTGATCTCCAGATCAATATTTAGAAAAAGGGTTTTAGCTGATTTTTGAATCAGATAAATTTGTGCTTACTAAGAAAGGGGTTTATGTCGGCAAGAATTATCTTGTTAATAGTTTTTTTTAAGGCTAATGTTATTGTTGTGGATAAAAAGTGAAGTCACCTAGAGGGGGGTGAATAGGTGACTAGTTAATCTAATGATGAATTAATGCGGAATTAAAACTATTTATGCAAACTAAAAACTATTAAGCTAAACACACCAAGTAAAACACAAGAGTGTAGCCGAATTCTCGGTGAAGGGCTCTGGACTATCTCATCAGGATTCCTCTAGATAAGAGTTGAGGTGCCGCTATGGCTCTCTTGGTTGAATACAAGTGTGAGCAAACAATCCCAAGCATATAACAATTTAAGCACAAGTATATCAAGTAAGTAATGAATATGAACAATAAGAGCATGCAAGATATAAACACAGTGAGAGATAGAGAGAACAATCGCAAACACGGGAGATTTATTTCGAGGTTCGAGCACCCTTGCTCTACATCCTTGCCTTCAACACTATGAAGGATTTCCACTAGAATGATCTCACCGGATCACTCGGTGCCGCAACACCTACAAGGAGTTCACACTAGAACTCTTAGACTCACTAGTCCCTCTCTTGTTCCCGCAAGAAAAAACACACGCAAGCACACTAGCTTGCCGAGACTGCACCTCTACACTGAGCTCCCACAAGAACTCGAAACAACACGAACCCGCAAGTTCGCGTCCTCAAGTACAAAGATGAAACACTTGGTGATCTAAACACTTTGATCTCCTAAAACTCTCTCACAACAAGATCCTTATAGGATTGATATAGCAATGGATAGCTCAAGTATGTGTGAGAAAACTTGAATAGAATTTGTGGTGAAAAACTCAAGAAATCTCTTTTTCAAAACACTCTTAAAAAACTCTCCTTTTGATATGGAAGTATTTGTCTCTAAAACAAGTAGAGATAAACACTTAGAAAGGTAGGAAAAATTAGCTTAAAAACCCACTCCAAATCTTATTCAAACAGTCCAAGGAACCCCAATTTATAGGCTCCCAAATTATGGTCATTGGAGGCCAACTCAGCAGGAGATCCTGCTGTCGGTCGACTGCCCGGTCGACCACCAACGTTCGAATTTCTGACCATTCAGAAAACCGGTCGACCGGCCGTCGACCGTAAACTGGGCTGACCTAGCGGTCGACCGCCCGGTCGATCGGGGCCATTTACAGAGAGCAGAAGCTCTCTGGTGGTTGATCGTGCGATCGACCGACCCTTGGCTGTGCACGTTCGTGCACATCGGTCGACCGCCTGGTCGACCGACTTCTGGATCGGTCGACCGGCCGGTCGACCGGAATAAGCCTGATCAACAATTTTTCAGGGATTAAAACTTGGTCTTTTTACCTTCAATAAAATCCCATAAATTCTTATAAATTCTACAAAAATAAGTTCATTGATATACTTTGATATACAAACATGTTTGAGTAAAAATCAAAACATGTTACAAATATTTTAAACTATTTTTGTGATATAGAAATTTTTGGCTTAAATAGAAATCTGTATTTTCCAAAAACTGTCTCCAAATTGAAAACGATTTTTTCAAAACTTCTCCAATACAAAAACAAAATATTTTAAACACTTTTGAAGCTTAGTGTGTATGGATATGATCCACTATACTTGTATGATGAAATATCTATGTTTTTGACATTAATCTCTAAAATAAGTTTTGATAAAACACATGTATATTTTGAAGCTTAAAAATCAAACTGGTATTTTTCAAAACAAAAACTCTTTTATGAAAACATATATAAATCTTATGTGTGAATGTATATTAACTTGAGCAATCCACCAAGTAATCTATCCTTTATATTTTATCTAAAAATAAAATTTTGACACTTACAAACATGACATAAGTCTTCTTGGAAATCTTCTCTTTGAAAATCTTCTTCTCCTTCTTGACTTGGTCCAAGCCTTGATCCAATGAGCTAGACTTCTCTTGAGCACTTGATGCAATCTTGATACGTGAGCTCTTGAATCAACATGTGCTAACTCTAAAATTTGACTTTAAATCCTTTGTTGAAGCTAAACACCTACTAAGATCTTGATCAAATATCTGAGACTAATTAAACACAAGATAGTACTATAACTACATGAGTTAATCATCATCAAAACTAGAGCGATGAGCCCATGTATGTGTACACTAAACTCATAAATAAAGAAAAGTCTAAGATTTATTTGCTTGAATCTTATATATTATGGCATGCTAGATTAAGACTTGTAAATTATAAGTCTTTGCAGAACTTGTCTAATTTAGGATATATTTTTAAAACTCAACTTAAAAGAAATTCGCAAGTGTAAAATATGTGTTGAGGCTAAGTTCGCGAAAAACTCTTTTCACTCAATTAATCAAATTACTGAACCTTTAGGGCTAATTCACAGCGACTTGGCGACTTAAAGTTTGTGCCAACAAGAAGCGAAAAAAAGTATTTTATTATTTTTATTGATGACTGTACAAAATACTGTTATGTGTATCTTTTAACAGTAAGAATGAGACAATGAATATGTTTATAACATATAAAGTTGAGGTTGAGAATCAACTCAACAACTAGGAGTTTCTTTTCTTGAGTTCCACTTTTTCACTAGTGAAGAGTTTATATACAAGTCTAAACATCAATCCCAACTCAAATCTCATCCTTGATGAGTCAAACCCACACCCTCTCCGAACCGGTGTAACCCGCCTTGGGTTTGAGTTCAAGTGCGCGTGGCTCGGGTCCGACCCCCTAATCTGGTTAGGGTTGGGTCTATCAACTAACAAAGAGAATATTGCTATGATCAGACAATAGTAGGTATGTTGATCCTACATACCATTTACACTTCCAATTTGGTCAGGTTGATTATGCCAGCCTTCACATGGAATATAGGTAATCTAAAGCATCTGAAATATCTGAATACATATATCTAGATGTACAAGTATTAGATACTATAAGAATATAAGATTTGTGAGTCCATGCGTCTAAAATTGAAGATTGAACTTTCAACTTTCTATGCAGACAGGATGAGATAAATATTCACATCTCTACATGACATCTTTCTGTTGTGGACTCATGTGGTGAGAGTAAATTTATTTCAATTGCATAGTGAATATAAGAAACGATGTGGACATGATCATTACTAGTTTCAAAAACTTTTGAATCAATAATCCATTTCTATATTTATGAACTTAATTTAGTTTATAACAGAATTACAAAGAAGGATTGATTTTCAACTAATGAAATACGTATAATTCCTTTATGTCAGTGAACTTGATATCTTTCCA